>OENT01003677.1:0-11070 GCA_900239685.1 Rotaria macrura | reverse complement strand
CGAATCCTGACGCGTTCAGTGATATTAATCCGGAACGCTCGGAGACGCGTCGAAAATCGAAACATGGTTACATGGGCACTAAAAGACTTCTAGTTACTCTTTTACTTTCAAATAGAGTGATGTTTTTCAATAGATTTTAAATATTGAATCACAACTTCGACGATGAAAAACTTTTCCATTCGAACATCTGAATATGATGATCAAATTTTATTGAACAGGTTTCCTCAGAAACCGCTCAAATCTTAGCCTCTTTTTCTTTATGAAACTTGAATTGTTTCTTTCTCTCTTCTACCCATTCGAATAAAATTTCTCGTCATTCTGTTACATGCTTCGATGAACATGTAAGGAGAAAATATTTATGTGTAGGCAACACTTTCGAACACTTTCTATGTTCAATCACGACTTACAGCTTTGCAAGTATTCGTCTTTTTCTCGCGTCTATTACGTAAATAATCTTACGCGCTGTGTGTCAACCGAATATGGTATTATTATCAACTATGAACTGTCGAAATCTAAAAGAAATTGATATTTTAATGTTAACTTTCATATTGACATGTTATAAGCGATTCATGTTCATTTTAATTCCCCTTGAATGTGACAATGGATTCAAACTGTCGAGATGTACTTTATTCTTATTGATATTTGAAACAAAAACATGATATACATACCAGTTGCATTACATATTCTATTTATTTTTAAAAAGTTCCTGCTGCTTTCGAAAGTGTTTTGCTATTGTTAATTGAGCATCCACGATTGACTGAATCAAGAATCGATAGACTTCAAATAGTCATATTCATTCATCCATATAGTTCTTACGAAGTAAAACATTGATAAGTGTTATTGTTTGAAAACTTTAGTTTGCACTCGAGTTATGTTCTACTGAACATTATGCAAAATATTTATTCGTGTACAAAACATCTCATGCTAATTTGATATCTTATCCATTCATAATGAAACTGAAACAGACCAATGGATGGGATGATTTTCTGCGAGAAAAGAGTACAACATAAGAATGGTTTTCTTCTAATGTAGACACTTTCAATAAATATCTTGTCATTAAAGCAATAGAATAAGCAAATCAAATGTAAAATTTAATTTTAGAATTTCTTTTTTATCTTATCTTGCACGAATGTTAAAAAATCCTTTTCAAAATAGAAACTAAGAATCAATTATTCCTTTTACTTCATCCCAGACAATCAATAAATCGTAGTGTGGAAGAAGAACTATATCTTGAAGTCATTTGGTGATATATTTTCTATTCATCGTTGATCTTCGGAGAAAATCTTTCAAATGCACACACATCGATACTCATCCGATGGTTCACTATTCATAGGAATTTCGATCGTTCAATAATTTCATTTGATATTTTCTAAATTAGATTGGGCATTTAATCTCGGGTATCTTCGAATCTGTACAATTTCAACGATCTTTATCGCTTTCCGATACCAAGAAAATAAACGAATAAAGCTCATCACGTGAGTCACTCTTGTTTCTATTTATCATGTGCAACGAAAATCTTAACATCAACTGTCTAAGAATCTACATGTCCACATAAAGAAATGACTTATATGAAAATATTCAAATGAAATCTCTAGATATAGGAAACAGTCGAATAACAGATAATCTAAGAATCGATTGAAACAATGCGAATCTCTAAATGGATATTTACGAATTATTCTCTAGGTGGCCACAAGAACGAGACGAGTATCAACATGAAACCATTATTATTCAGATAAATAATGCGCAGCAATAGCTAAAGGATATTTTTGAAACATAATCTATTGTATTAAACGAGAAAACCAACGTTTTCAGATGATATCTTCTGTTAGCTGACATTGACGAGCAACGGTCTCGTTACGTCTAGATCTCGTCTAGTTCAACATGATCTCGGCTCTGATAAAACAAAGTGATGATGCCAGACAATTCTTAATCATAACGAAATTATATTCAATCCATTTCCCAATAGTTGAATGTATGAGATAGAGTCAATAATTCTTAGGAATTTATGGGAAATCCATACATAGCGGTGGATAAAAGGGACAACTGATGCTATAAAAAGGTAAACGAAAAAAATTCTATTAACATATGTTCACAATAATAAACGTGAACCTAGTACTTACTTGTATATATGTAAATATGTTTCAAGTAGAATAAATTCGATTGGATTTATCTCATTAACAAATGAATATTTCAGTTTTATGTTTCGTCCTTACGAGAAGTTGCAGCGATATTTTCTAATGAATTCAATCACTTTCAACGTGTCACATTGCCAGGAGAAGTCTACAAAGGCAACATGGATCATAGTAAAGTTCTCGTTAGGTGTCCAGTCTGAACAGGAGCCACTTGAATGATCTCATTTATTGTGTTACTTATCTATTAAGGAAAACAACAAAAAGAACAGTCAAATATTTTTGTGTGGTCTAAGCAGTTACTTTTAACCTTACGCTAATCGAAAGGAAAACAATCTGCATAAAAATCGAATGAAAGAAAAATTGATCAGAAACGAAATTTTCTGCCAACTCATTCACATATGCTCTAAATACTTTTTAATCATAGTTCGCTTTCGTAAGAAATCAACGTTATATATCATCAGAGACAGTCAAAAGTTGATTTAATCCAATATCATTCCATACTATGGTTTGTAGAAAAATCTGTTTCGATAAGCGTCCAATCAGTCATTGTCAAGCATATAATTTATCACCGTTGGTGCGATTGCTGAATACAATCGACAAACTGTTTTATGAGACATGTATATCATAGGATTGTTAATATTTCGAAAATAAATATCTTATCTAGAATTGCCTATGAGTCTAATCTAATGATCTGCCTAAATTACTGACAATTTCAACCAACGGATCTGCATGTGAAACGTAAGAAATGAGTACTATTGTACATTGTTGGGGCATTAATCCGCGTATTAATAGTGGATAAACGTTTTAGTGTTGTCACCATCGACGAGTTTACACGTTTGAAATGGCACAACTTTTCATCAAGATATTTTTCGCATAATATTTTATGAATCACTTAGCTGGTCGATTTAGTCATATTCGACTCATAGTCTGAGAATTGCTTCCCAGTCATGAATTGTCATTATTGTAAATCAAAACAGGGGCAGCGGAGCGTTTTGGAACTAGGTGAGGCTCAGCATTGTTTTTGTCGTCGAATTTAATCAAAACATCAAGTACACTATAATTCTTCTTTTTATGGAGTATGAGTAGAAATCAAAATGGTTAATATACAGCAAAAATGATTAGAAAATGCAAAAAATAGTTTTCCCTCTTGGTTGTGTCAAAAAAAGACTATTGAAACTAGTTTGTGTCATCATCGACCGTAAGCATGTCTTCATGCTGTTCATCCCCGAGAAAGATCGTTCTGCAGTAGCATTGGTCACTGGGACCGTCGGGTAAAGCCGTAAAAGTTGATTAAATTGATAAAACATAACTTTTCCAATTGGTTCTGCGTTAAATACATCAATGATCGTCGATATTTTTGTTTTTTTTATTCCCATCTCTTTCTCATCAATGACTGTTCGAAAGAAATCTGGAACCATTGTACATTCTTTTTTTTTTAATCTTTCACAATCGATATCTTCCACTATGAATGCTTGTATTTCTACACAAAACGTATCAATAGTACTAGTACAAGAACCATTTACCACCTCGATTATAAATTCTTGCACTTGACACAGCAAAGGAAAAATGAATGAATGAGTGGACGCTTATCAGCTATTAAATAGATTGTTAAGCGGTGGTTGATCAAAAAGATCAATACTGCATGTATGTAAACGAACGACGAAAAAACTAAACACTGGTAAGAAAACATGAAGCAAGTAGAAAAATATCTGAAGAACGTCAAGAGCAGAAAAGAAGAGAAAACGTATATACATATATATGAGATATATGGGTGTCATACGTGTCATCTGTACGATAATAGAACGCAGGACAGAAAGGATCGTCGGAAGTGAGCCAAATTTTTGTGAACCAATGTCCACCACTATCAGTGCGTTGAACTTTGAATCACGTCGACAGTGGTGGAGTTTGGTTCAAAAAAGCCTGTTCCACCTCCCACGACTGACAGAAAAAAACATCAGAGATAAGTGAATCACCCTATAACTTGCATATATGCAACAATATTTATCTGGATGTATTAGGTGCTCAGGGTAACAAATCCTGAGAATAGAAAATAAAATAATTCAATCCAAAATCAAGTAAGGCTGAGCCTCATCTACTGAAAACTAGGTGAGGCTCAAGCTTCACTGGTCTCACTGGCTCCGCCGCCACTGAATCAAAAGACTTGACTGTGTCATAATTACCTTTAATCAAGTAAAAAAAAGAACGATTTTCATAGGGGAGTCCTATAAGTTATTATTCGAACTACTTTTCTGAAAATTAAGAAAACAATTAAACATATTGTGATTATTACTGTTATTCAGTTTTCCTATCCTTGAAACTGCTCGACAATTAGAAAAGAATATTTCTATTCTTTCCTCTTTAAGCATTGTTCACATACAGTCTACTGAAAAATGTCAATGTGCGTGTTTTCTTTGCCACGAGATACCTAGAGAACCAACAACTCATATTGTGTTAATGAGAAATTCCATTACAACAACTGTCTACATACGATTCAATTGAATCTACGCGGTGACAATCTATATATGAACAAGAGCTTTTCATTATTTCGAGGGTAGATTTATCATTTTTGTCTATGAGATATCAAGAATATTTTGACAATCAGCATTCAGAAGACTCGATAACTCGAAATGAACAGCGTCATTCATAGGAGTAAAGCGATTATCTGTAGGCGAAACTCGCTGAATCTTAGCGAACGATCGTTAAAGTCTAGAAAATCTTGTCGAATTTCTGTCAACCGTGTTCAAATGAGAACACTATTGCAGATTTGATAGCTTTCATGAGTTCATGTTTGGTTATTTTCAAAAATAGAATAACGACGATCGTCGGATATTCTATTTAACGCTAAAAAGAACTTATTCAATAGAAGCATTTCCCAAAGCAAACAAATTAATCGTCTGAATGGAATTTAGCATCGTCCAAGATTTACCTGGCATTGCCGTTGAAGACAAACCTTTTGATTTCGAATACTGTTTTAAGAACGAGACCATTTACTATTCTATGGCTGAGTCTTCTCTAGTTTGCTTTATCGAGAAAATTCTTTGCAATGATTTTAACGCATCATCTAATCATAATGTACCTGGATCGCTGTCCAATTCTATGAACTTCAATCGATGAGACTTGGTGTGGACATTTTCGAAGGTGACATTATGTGTCATCTGAAGATATAGTTTTTCATCAATTGATTGCTTTTACTTGATTATGTCATTAAATAGTTTTAATCGATTACCGATGGTTGATTGTTTGCATCGTATAAGTGTATCTATCAACTAACTGAAATTCAACGAATATGAATGAAGTAGGACGTTGAGGAGCATCAAAATAAACAGCAACCATTCTCTTCGTGTCCTTTTCGATATTGAATATGATTCATTACAATAGATTTGTTCGATTATCTTTAGGAATAAAGCAATCTGTTATGATCAATATGAGGTAAACTTTTGTCTATTTTTCTCTATCATATACTTCAACTAGTTAATAATAAATTTATTTCTATTTTTTTATATGAAATTAAACAATATTCAACTCTGAAAATTGAGAAATAATTTTCTTCGTTCTATATGCAAATATAATCTCCATGAAAAGTCTTCATCATAGAAGTCACGATGCTTGTGTATTGATCAAAGAATTCTATTCTTATTTATTCCGATAACTGTGGCAAATATGATTACACCTATATAGTAAAGAGAGCCAACAAATTACAATGTTATTTTGTTTTGGACATCAACTAGTCGACAGAAAAACATAACTATTGATTTGTTTCAATGGAATCAATCAAAAGCTTTTTTAAATATGTAAAGAAATAAAAGTCGATAGAAAGTGTCTGATTAAACGAATAGAAGGCCAACTACAAATCGAAGATACTCATCCTTGTTGGAGTATTGACAATATTATTATTTCCTCGCTGCATTAACGAATATGATTACTACTTTACTAAAATCCAATACAATCAGAAACAAACATCATTGTTATTTAATCAATGAGAAAACATTCTCGACGATATTTAGTTTTATTTTGCAAAGATCGACTTTTATTCAGAAGATCACATCGAGCTAGTATATTTTGTGAGACGAGTGAAAGATTGCTCTCTATCATTGACTTAGTTAAGTAACTAGAAATCAACTCAATGTCGAATCAAGCATGTGGATTTCTTGGAATCTGTTTTCGTCACTGCAGGGTCGTTTAGAAGTGACAATCATCAATTTGACGTTTATTAATTAATTCAATAATTCAATCTGCTGATTTATCCTGTTGTCATTCATCACGTTTGATTATGAAATAACAACAAACAAGAAAAAGAACCAAACTATTTATATGCTAAAATCTGCATTCACAAATCACATCTCATTCAAGATATAAAAGTTAATTTTTTTTCTTACCATAGAAAAAAGAATAAAATCTAACTCTGAATACAATAAGAAGTAAAAAAAGTAATCACAATTGTTAGAGGTATTCTCTACAGATCCAATGGAGAAAACGTCGTTTGTCAATTCGATTAATGATAAAAAACAGAATGCCCCCCGCCGCAATGTGGTTTGACAATCTTGTGATACATATTCATTTACAATATATCTCTCTTGGAAAATATTAACTTACTGTCACTGTCTAAACTCAAATTTTTAAAGCTAAGATCCTTGTCTGAACGGGTGTGGAGTTTTCTGCTACATTGCTTGTTTATATTTTAGTTTTGACTTGTGCACTGCACTATTTAAATAAATTGAGGACATAATCGAGATTCTCACGCCATTCTGTTTTTTATTTTTATAAAAATTAGTTATCAAAAGTTTTTATCACTATAGAATTGCGTTTTTCTGACAACAATAATGAAAATCGGTCTCAATGAAATCGAAAACTCATTATAATCGAAATGTTTCTTGGAAACAATTGGTTCTCAATCTATTTTACACATACAATAAATCAATATATTGTTTGATCGTGCTCAACATAATTAAATAGAATTAGGATAATCGATTGAAAATAACATAATTGTCGTGTCTTTACACGAATAAGTTTCGTCAGGAAACCTTTTGCATAGATCGGTTGTATAAATCCATGTCGAGCGACTCAAGGTCTCATGCAGAACGTATAAAGTCTTGTCAAAGTGTAAAATAGATTAGTAGGTTTTTGTTCTGAAATCCATATTCATTAACATGCTTGAAAAAATAATACTTTCGACTCGAGTGTATTAGTATTAGACTTGTTTCATTGACGAGCCAAGGATGTCGATGAATGAAATCGACACGTGTCTATATACTGTATATACATATATATATTAACCATAGACAATCACAATATATTACTGTCATGTTCTATCCTTTCTCAATATAAATAATAATTCAAAAAACAATTTGATTCTATTCGACGTTTATCTGATTGGTAATCAACTGGTTTGGTTTTACTGTCAGTCTGCATTAATCGAATTGATTTTTAAAAAGTCAGATTTCGTTAATTGAATCAATTTTATGACTTGGCAGACACTAATTCATACTTGAACCAATTTGATTTCTTTACTTTATGTCTTTATAAGTCGATGGACTTGAATTCATGAATTTTAATGAGTAGAATCCGAAAATAAATTGATTTTATTGCTAAATCAGACTGCATTTGATTCAATCGGGAAAATATTATAACTTTGGAGTAATATCTATGATGAATTAAAGATAGCTTCATAGCCGAAGCTTATCACCTAGAAAATTTCAAAACATTACAGAATTCATTAAGTTTCATTATTTCCTTTTTTCTGAAAATTCTATGGATTTAACAAGATTTTTGATATTTCCCATATAACAATATAGATTTTTAGTAAAATAAGTTCGTTCAACAATCAAACGTACTATCTTCCTATGAAAATGTTTTTCTTTTCAATTAGAAAGCTTTGTCTTCTATAAAACGTGCTAGAAAGTTAAAGTGTTTTATTTTTGTATTCAAAGCTGAACAAAATGCCACAAAGCTATTCAATGGGAACCTTTTAAATCAATCTAAGTTTCGCACGCTATTCAAATAGAAACGAAAAGTTTGAAACAAAAGAAAACCCTTCTGTTTCAAACTGTTTTAAAATCACAAACAATTGATCTTAATGAAATTATTCGATCGTTTATTTTACGTTGGTAATGCAGTCACTGAAGTTTCTTTTAATAGAATATTGTATTTCTGAGTGGTCGCTAGAAAAAATCTAAGCAACTATAGAAGATCACATTTGAAAGAACATTAGGAATCAGAGGTTTGAGATTCACCCATTTACAGTGTTAGATTCAACAAATACATGGTGTGTTTCTAAGGATACTTCTGGATTCTGTGGCAAAGTTTTTTAAGCGGTTTTATTACCGATATACATAGACACATTAGTCTATTCCACCTCATCGAAAAAATTTCATTCATGGAAATCCACTATTAATTTAGCAGTGCACATTGCGACTATGGTATGATGCTTCCGTAACTAAGAGTATAAATTCAATCATACATACTAATAAGTGTGGGACAAATTTTTGTTCTTCTCTTTAGGACACAATGGTGATTTTCCATGAGAGTTATTGAAATTCTCACATTATTGGCCAAGTTCCATCTAACATTTTTCAAATAGCCCGTAGATAGATATGTAGTTTTTTGATATTGACAGATGAGACTTAAACTGAAATAGAATATACGATGAAACTTATTGCAAGCTTCTGAGCTCAATTTAAGTTTCAAGTTATTATCAAAGATAAAAATATTGCTGAGACATTATTAGACTGGTTTGTCTTGTGTAAAAGTTACAAGGTGGTATACTAAATAATTCCGTCTAGTTATAGTCGCCTAAGATAGATTAAATTGGATGAAAACCAGTGTAGGCAAATGAAATGACAGCGACTCTGTTGTAAGGCGTGGAAAGATCGATTTTATGATGATAGCTCTTAATACAACGCGTCACTTTTTATTCTGTTACAATGAAGCTACACTTTAGTGGATTGCCAAAATAATTATTACCTTGCATTATCTGTCAGTCTCATACCTTAAAAATATGATCAGTGTCAAAAGTTAGCCAAGTGTTACGATTATGAATTGCCTCTCTCAGAAATGCAGAGGAAATAATCAAAATTTCCAAGTTTTCCTCTGTGAAAAACCATTTTCCCCTCTGTCATGATTACAGAATGTCTAAAAATTCTCTAGTAAGATTAGAATAGTAGGATTTCAATTATTTTTTAAAGAGAAAAAGATACATCGAAATTAGAATTCTGTGCCTGTCAGGTACAGACATCAAGATGTGTTCATATCACATGGCTTTCTTTCCATCGACAAAAACTTAAATGCTTGCATGAGCTATGCGAAAAATCAAGATAACTAATGTGCAAACTAGAAACGATCAGTAAGATTAAAAGAATAAGGACGTCTATTGAATAATAAAGAATGTTTCTTGCCGTTGAGTTCATCTAAATCTACGTTGGATGTGGATTCTCTTTTCTTCGTTCATGATGCATGCTTTTTTTTTTCAATTGCATCATTATATTATAAGTTTAGTGATTTTGAATATTTTTCCAAGCTACCATAAACTTTCGGTGACCAATTTCGGTTATTCGATCAGTTCGTATCTTGACATTTTCTTTTTTTCTGGAAAAATAGCCCATGTACATTATCAAACACGCTGAATTAAGTTTTTATCATCATCTCTTTCGTGGTCGATACTTTGTGACGGTTATTCACATAGAGCCAGTCTTAATATTCATTTTTCTACTACTGCTTACTTATGCGCTCTTTACATTTAACAATTGACACGTAACGATACCAACGCCGAGAGAAGGGTACATATTTAGAAAAAAGTCTTAATATCCAAACGCATAGAAGACACTTGAACAAGACATTCAACTACATGAGTTTTCAAAGAACCTGAAGTCTTACATCGGGATGTGTCTATATCGCATGAGTTTCTTGCTCATGAAATTCAAGATCATGGAAAAAGTACGACTATGGAACGTTTTACATGAATTTATATTACGTTAATGATACTCTATTATGTTATAGGCCTACATATTGCTCAATATGGTCCAAATTCCAACATAGTTTAGGTGCTGTTTCCTTTCTCGTCTTTCAACAAAGCTCTCAGTTCGTGTGAACCGTATCATCTAGAAACTCATCGCCATTCTTGATTTCGATTGTTGACTCGAATTCTAGTCAGTCGCATCTAACTGGTAGCTATTAGTCACCTTCATGTGAGTCATATTTATGCAATTGTCGCAGAATGTAGAATAAAGAGGATGTGAGGGTATATATAGAATAATTTTGTTGAAACTAAAGCTAATTCAGATGGCCATGTCGATCTGAAAACGCATGGGGGAGAGACGTTCGGAACCGAATAGGGGAGAGGGGGGGGGGTGGGCGTCTGGACCCAGGAAATATGTCTGTAACCGGGGCGTGGGGGATGGGGAGCATCAAAATTCTCACTCTTAAATTTCCACTCACTATTTTTTTCGAAGACATATGTGAGTTCCGCAAAATCTAATTTTGGGAACCGGAATACTTTACAGACGGGTTTCACCATGAGCAACAATTACAATTGGATGGAGTGTTATGTTTTCTTGGAACCTGTTTGTGTCAATGATGTTCATTTTTTGGGCTCATTGTAACATAAGAGCACATCCTTTACGGATAAACTTAAGATAGAATTAATGATCGACTGCCCATTAAATAAAAAATATGAAAATTTAGCAAAATTGCACAACATCAAAATGACAGTTACGGGACCTTAGGCGAAAATAAATCTCTACTGCTATCTAATAGGCTATTCGGTTACTTTTCTGTAACTTCGTATTTCGTTTCTTACAAACCTCTAGCGTCCCATTACTAAATAGACTGAAATTTGCCAACTGGGCAATGTATCAATTTCTTTCTGTTTCGGATAAATTGAATTACTACGTAAACCATTCCCATCTCAGGATATTGGAACATAATCTTGTCCGTCGTTTTTAGA
>OENT01003676.1:0-11078 GCA_900239685.1 Rotaria macrura | reverse complement strand
ATATGTTTGCTTTTTTTGGAATAGATCAGCACATCGTTAACATCATAGAATTTCAAAACATAAAAATCGACATATGGATGTTCTCGCACGTGAACAAGATCATTATTTATGTCCATCATTATCTTCATTAGCATTCGATGGACCCTATGCTGAATCAATTCATTCATCGGCTGATGATCGACAGCGAACATCAACAAGAACAATGTTGTCACAACCCGAACCACAAGTTCTTCGTTTATCAGAACAAGATTGGCCACATTTGTGATGCATAATCCATACGGATGGTCATCATTTCTGTTGAATTCTCGACCGATTCCAATCATCCACGATGAATTGATTGTATTACATTTTAAGTATTAAAAAAACGAAAAAAGAAAGAGCTTTGATCTAGTGTGATTGTATACGATAGACATCTCGTGGTCGTTTGGTTTTTAACGCGTATTAGAGATATTAATTGTAAGATATCAGCTTGCTTGTTTGATTGATATCTTTTTTTCTTTTGTTTGAAAAAAATAAAATGAAAAATTTTAACTAATAAAATCGAACACTGTGTTGATGGTAATTGTACTTGCCCAAAATTAACGTAACCCGAAGTCGTGCGCATCTTTTGTAAGTGCACATCTTTTCGACAATTTCGAATAACTGACCAAAGACATGAAGTCTATAGAAACAAAATAATAACTAGAAATTCGAACTGCTCTTCACGACCTTTTACCAGCACAATAAGTGTAAAAATAGCAATAACAACTGATATGACAACAGTACCAAAGATAACGATTGTTATTACCACATTGTATGTTGTATCCTTTCTATAGTTGACACGAATGCGATCAATGCAATATTATTTATTACCTGCAAGGATTTGGTTGAAGGTCACATGCAAATATATATATCTATATGAACAAAACAGAATGAGGAGGTAAGAGACGATACTTTTTCTTTCGTCATACATTTTGGCGTTTTTTGCTAGCAGCATGAATAAAGATATTGAATTATTTAATGGCAAATATTATCTATATTTATCTTAGGTAACAATATTGTTTATCGATTGCCATTCAATGAAAAGAAGAACAAACGAAAAATCATCAGAGCATTTATTTATAATTGAGAATAGTTTTGATCATCAAATTTCTCTGGTATCCATTTGAATTTTATTATTCTTCTAATCAGTACCTTCCATCAGCACTCAGATCGTATCCATACCTTTTCCAGTGATCTGAAGAAAGAGAAATCAAAGTCATTGCATTTAATTAATTAGCATAGTTTGACAAACGAGTGTTTCATCTTTTCGAGATAGCATTCACAAATACTATGCATTCGTTTTCATTTTTGAAAGTCATTAACCTTCTTTATGTAAATTATAACCTTAGTTACTACAGGCATCATAAGTGATGCAATTACATCAAAATATCATAAGAAGGTTATCAAGCTGCACCTAGTCTTATATAGTGCATGTGTCCGCCAGAAATCCTCAGTTTTCTCGATTAATCGATACTGAGAATAGTTCATTTGTTTCATTCGAAATACAAACTCGGTGCTTGTGTAGATAATAAAAATCGATTAACTTATTCAGATTGTTGTTATTCGAGAGGTGAAAAATTATTGATCAGAACGATAGTAAATGCACAGTGGGCTATACCAGTTGCTGAGTACTTTAATTTATTATTTCATTCGGTCACACGACGAGGAGAAATAATACAAATTTGTATGATTGAACATTTATTATCTATTATAGTATGAGTGATTGGTTTCTCTACAGACCGGTCAAACAAATAGATGAGCTATGTTCGCATAACATACATGAATAGCGTGCAGGTAAAGGTTAATGATTGGCTACTGGCAGATGAAATTTTAGCAGCATTAATAAATAACTCTGAGATGGACAAGAGAAAAAATAACTGTAGTCTTCAAACCATCTAACCAATAAACAATATGAAAAATATAGCTTCGTCGTTCAACGATTTATTCTTTTATTAATGATAATCGGAAAGATTTCTTTAACAGTCTGTTTCATTGTTTCCAATACAGATAATTATTTATTCGAGATCATTTTGCATTCATAGAGCAATGTATGCAGTGTTGTATCGACTACGAACCCATCGAAGATGAACGTAAATTTGTTGGAAAACTCTTCGCTTCGATCGGTTCCCAATTTCTTACAATAGGTTCATTTATTTTTTCAACTTATTTTAAAAGTGTTTTTGACTATTCACAATTGTGTCTACTTCATCATACGTATATTGGTATAGTCAGATCATTATGCAGCATGGGCTATTTGATACTTTGGATGTGGGCTTGCTGAGAAGCACGACGCCATGAATATAAAAACGACAGAATAAGGGTAAAATTTATTGAAACTTTGACGTGTCACCATGACGTAGCTTTTGTTATTGGGATCTATGGCATGTTTGTATGGATCACATCATTGATGGAGTTTGTTGCGACGACAAAAGTGGTTTTAATTGGTTTCAATTTTATTTTAGCTATCATTCAATTCAAGTAGCGAACATAGTCTCTCTGAACAACGATTTTTGTTTGGATCGAAGTCTCTAGCTCATTTCTTTTGGTTACACTTGCACATTAGAGAAATTTCAAACTATTTGTTGTTGAACAAGGGAAATTTGAATTACTTTCTTTATTTTAAGTCCTTGAAACCATTAATTTTCTTTCAAGATACAATTCATTCGAGTTGTTCACATTGACAACGAATTTCTTTCGAATAGTTTTCAAATGATAAAGCTATTGTGTAAGATTCTCTCAATTCTGATTTACCATTTTCTTTCGTGAAGATTTACATCGTTGGTCAGAATCTTCTGAAAACGAGATGTTCAAAAACAGTTCATGATTTACAGTAAACATATTCAATATAGACTATGTGATTGTTCTATAGGTATGAAGATACGTTCGTATTGTTTTGAAGCTCAACGAAAACTACTCCTTTAATAATAGAAACCTGAATCTGAAATTTGAAGATATTAACCGTGTGGGTGTTATGCTCTATTTTACCCACAACCACACTAACATCGAAACCTTTTCATCCTCTTGGCGGCATAACCCGAGTATCGATAAACTCGATGGTATGAATTTTCATACTAGCAGACCCGCTGAAAGTACTAAAATAAGTGGCAATTATTTTGTAAACCAAGGAATGAAGCTCCGGATTATATGTTTGATCATACCACGATATATTGAATAGAAAGCAATAAGAGGTTTATCTCGTATTCATAGACGAATGAAATTAATTAAAAAACAGAAGCTATTAGGGATGGATTTGATAATAAAATAAAGGATAAGATAAGTTTTAGTTAATGACACCTTACAAATGACTGTAATGTTGTTTACACAACTGCTTCGATCATATTAGTAAAGTAATTAATGTTCCATAAAATAGGCACACAAAAGCGTTGATATGGTCAGACCAGCAGCAACAGAGATAAAGGCTTTAACTTGTTGCGGGTGCTTCCACATCACCGGTTAGAATCAACTGAGTAAAATATATCAATATTTTAAAAGAAATACTAAATTTTGCTTTAGGATGAAGAGAGTCTATATAAAAGAAAAGGGTTCAATCAGAATGGTAGATGACACGTTCAGTTGTGTTATCACTGTTAAGCATTGTGGTGGCACCGCACCGATAGCCACCTACCCACTGACCTGTATGCCAACAGAGCCGATAGGCAGGATTAGTAGATCCTATGTCACAGCTAAAACGTTGCACCATGTCAGTGTTGTTTACAAAGCCCCACGACCAGACATCAGAATAGTACCAGCCGACTCCATTGGCTACATTCGTACAGTTCTGGAGTGTGGTACAATTGTAGAGTACATCGGTTCGAAGACCCATGGCAGCCACAGTCAGTAAAGTGCTATTGACTGGTCCACAACCAAGCAACAGTTTGGCTTTGTTACACATGCTCAGAATCGTTGATAGAAGGCTCGAAGTTATACTGACAGCATAGGTGTCATTGTAGCATTGAGACCAGCCATTTGGTAATGAGCTTGGATCGAGATTAAACTGCACACCGTATAAAGAAAGACTACGGTTGACTATGACACAAAAAAAATAAGCATTATCATGCACTTTCAAAAATTTCCGACATACCTGCAGCTGTTGTTGTAGCTATACAAGAGAAAGATAGAAAGATAGGCATAGTATTAGGAATTTGAATGGGTAAATTCGAACGCAGGAGAAATTAACAACAAATTTGATTTTTCACCTGAACTTCAACCAGAAGTCTGTATATGACGGGCTTGTCGAAGATTCTCTTGTCGAACGTGGCAAGATTTCTCGATTGGTATGTTTACGTTATGTCTCAATTGCACACAATATCGTATTTTGTATGAAAACACGATCTTTTAGAATTTTATATCGAAACATGACCTTATACATCAGTTGTATGAACTGTTTCTAGTTAGAGTAAAAGCGTAGTAGATGAGCTTCGACTAACCCTGCAAGATAGTCGCTTCACCCTTTAATATTATCAAAATTATAGCTTGAACTTATGGATTTATACTTTTGGACATTTCAACAGTGTACTAATGGGTGAGACACACTTCTATTTAAGATAGAGATTAGTGATCCCATTCTACACAAGATGAAGTTCGAATTTAACTAAAAAATCTGCCAAGTTTGATTGAATTTTAATTTTTTCAATGAAAACTTTTCTGTTTTCTTGGGATATTCAACAAATGAGTAAATGATTGGGGAAAAGGTGTTTAGAGACCAAAACTTAGTAAAAAGTACGTACCTAAGCTATTTCGACTTCATTTTCTTCAAGTGGCAAGTCAAAATATAGTATCGGATGTCGTACCCGTTAGCTGCAAGTCAAAGTCAGGATTTGTTGATGCGATCGCATCTATTGACTATAGAGAAATCTTTCCTTTCTCGATTGATATTACTCAAACATGAAACCTCTATGTTTGAGGGATATAACAGAGAAGTGAAGAAACATCATTAGAGAGCAATTTTCATAAAGAATGAAGATGAGCATGAGAGAGATAAGAGCCAAGAATTTGAACAAGGCAAGCCTCTCATAGGAACTGTGAACACCATAGAAGGTTTGCTGAAAATCGAATCTCGTCTAGATTTGAATTCACGTTGTACTTGACCAGAAATAAAATCTAGTGATATAAGAGTTACTAGGGCATGAATTACACAACATTTGCCCACATCTGCCTTAGAAAAAAAGCATACAATTTGATATCTATCAATGCACACTGTCTGTGGGAGTCAGTCGACTCGATTGTAAATAAAGCGAGCTGGATGCACAAACTAACAGTTTTACAGTGAAAAATAGTAAATTTTGTTTGACAAATCTTATTCGGTTCGGTTCCAGTTTGATTTAATTCTGTTTCTGCTAATTGTTTCGAGTGAAATTGTTACCACTTGGTTAGAGTGTGCAGCTACTGAAAGTCAGACTGCATGTGCAATCTAATTCTAGAATGCGCATGAGAACAAACGCATTGCATACACACCTCGATTTTTCAGATGAGCACAGCCATACAGCAAAATCTTTGAATTCACGATTCTACAAGAATGATTCCACCTGCGCATTTGAACTTAAGTCGGACTCGTGAGAAAACGTATCAGACCTCGGCTCAACTGGAACTTGCTACCTTCGATCGTGTTGTATCAGGCTTGGATGCAAAACTATAGCGTGGGATTACGTTTGAGTGTGAAAAAGTCGGGTCCGTGTAGTACTTTAGTCTAACCCCAACTTGGTGCGCTCTATATGTACTATATATTTATGACAGCAAATATTGGCCTAAATGAACGACTTACCATTTGTCAGTCCCCAGTGATAGTGCAATAAAGAGCTATCAACAAGTAAACACTCATAAGTTCAAAAACTAGTTTTGGTCATTGTGAGTAAGCGAGGGTACTAGCTTCCAAAACTCGTCGAAGTCTATATAGAGCACTGTTTCTCTCAATCAAAACCGTTCATAGAACGAAGGCTAGGTCAGTTTTCGATAGAAAATCCGTAAAGACCTTGGTTCGAAATAGCGTACGGCACCGTATGTGATTGAAAAATGATCATAAGCAACGCAAAGAATAGATCCTGCCAATCTTTATATGGCACAGGTTTTGGACAAATTGGGAGTCAAGTTATTAAAAACCTCAGGAAATATTTTTGAGCAGAACCATCTTTTTCAATTTCTATGAATCAGAATTATATTCTCAGATATGTCTAGTTCACTGCTTGACTGAATAATTGCTTGCCTATGAGAAACACTGCATGGTTCCTTACAATAGTTTCCTAATCGATTACTAAGTCATACTATTCGAGATATTACTCACATCTGCCACTTCAGTTGCCGTCCATCAGGACATGTGGCATCTCAATCTTCGATTCACACTCGATTTTGCCTATATGAGTAAAATTCATACTTATCCAACTCGCATTCGACAACCACTACGCTGATCGATCTTAGCATTAGTATTTTATAAGGTGCAACTGCAAGACTTCATCTCGATATAAGGTACACTGTAAAAAAACATGGAATACTAAATCCTACTACTCTACACTGTAAAAAAAATCCGAAGAATATTAAACGAGAAACACGCTTTTAGGAGGGTATTAAACAAAAAAGGGTTTATGAAAGTGCAACGGGAAACAAACCCTTTTTTCCGTATATGACGAAGATAATAAACGGTTTTTACGTTTATGATGTAGAAAAAGGGTTTAACAGATATTTCAAAAACGGTAAAAAGGGTTTGTGTCCCGTTGCATTTTCATAAACGCTTATTTTTTTACAGTGTAGGAACGTTTTTCTGAACGCTTTAAGGTATGTTTAACCACAGGGTTTTTTGAAATTTAAGGTATTTGAAAATGAAAAGCTTGTATGGCTAGTTAAAAAGAGTTTATTGTTCTACCCTCTCAGGAAAATGGTTTACCGTCCTTCCGTCAAGGTGTTATTGTTCAACTCTTAGCCTCCCTCCCCATCCTAATTTTTATTTTCGCTTGTGGTCATCATATCTTCCTGAAATTTTCATGGAAGACGTGTCCACTGCAAGATATCTCACAGTAAAAATTTCAGTCCAAAATATTAAGCCTCTGGCCGTTTATTGTGGAATCATGCTGTAAAATGGGGTGCCCGCATTTCCAATATTTCTTCCCCATTACAAATACTATCGAGTTCGGGTTCGTTTTAAAATATAGCTATGACCTCCCAGTACAACTTAACAGAGGCCGAATATCCAATTTCATTTCTAAAATTTTCAATGGAAGCATGTAGTGCCAAATTAAGAATCTAATTCTGCTCAACGTTAAACATTTCGATATTCGAAAACAAAGCTCATTTAACAGTAAAATTCGACTCTCTTAAGTTGTAGTGGTAGGTCATAGCTATACTTTAAAAGTAACCGGAACTCTGTATCATATAAAATGGTTCAGAAATTTTGGAAATACAAAAGTGACATAGCAGAAAACCATATGTTGAGAAAAATGCAAAATAAGTTTCCAGAATGATTTTCAAAGCTGTTTTCAGAATGAAGTTTTGTTAAATGAGTTTTTTATGTATTTATAATAAACATATGTCGAAATCAATATACTAGCGGCATATGCAGCACGTAGTAATCACTTCGATATATCGCCAAAGAGATTCAAAACTCATCGGTAATAAAAGTTGTGAAAGAAGCATTTCCTCAATGAGTAGAGTGCTCAGAAAAAATGCGTTTTTCACCATGAAAAAAATTCATAAAATGAATAAGTTAGAGTGCATTCTACAGCTGACATCATGCTCTATCAAACGCACTAGAAATCAAAAAGTTGAAAACTCTGATCAGAATTGACATTTTTTTTGGGGGGGGGGCGGAGGCTTAAAGGAAAAGGACTTTGTGGTTATGGATTTCTTGCTCAACCTGTCCATAAAAGGCTTTCATTTAGTGAAAAAAGACAAAGTACAGATTTGTGTTCACTCCCAAGCTCAATCGTTTCGGTCACCGGATCCTAGAGGAACCGACAGGAAGGATGCGAAAAAAGTACTGTATCCAGCAGGAAAACACAGCGAAATCGCTGGAACATAAATGCAGTGTTCCGACTGGAAAATTTTCGAATTGTTTCGGATCATTTTCCATCTATTCCTGTCCGAAAGAAGGAGCATTGGTTATTGCATGAGTGTTCTGCTTCATAGCTTCAGCTTTCCCCGACCCCGATTCCCTTTGGTCAAACTTTATGGAAAATCAGATTTTTAATAGGGGTGGGAAGTTACCGTTACCTATCCGTTATGTTACCAGGTAACTGTACTTCTGTTCCCTGATTTTTAGTAAAAATGTATTTCCTTATCCTGAAAACTCCAAACTCAAAATTTCGCAATTCTGATTTCAGATTCAAATTCTCCGTTCCCGATTGTCTCCGATCAGATTTTTGGAAAAAATTGCTGATCTATCCTTGGAGACGTGACTAGGGGTGGCACTTTAACTTTAAAAACTTTAAGCAAAGTGTTAAAGTTAAAGTATTTTTACTTTAACTTTAAAGGTTAAAGTTAAAGTGATTTACTTTAACTTTGTTTTTAAAGTTAAAGTGAATTTTCTTTTTTATACTTATCACTATCCGGAATTATAGATTGATGCTCGCTAGGCTCGTTGCAGCCTATGAGACGTAACAGAATGAAAAAATAGTCTAGTTTCACTCGACTTTAAACCACTTTAAACTTTAAGATCGACGTTTAAAGTTACTTAAAGTCGTTTTAAATTGTTTTATTTTTCATTTTTTTGGCGTCTTATTGGTTGCAGAGGGTCTAGTGAGTATTAATCAACCAGTCCGGGTAGTGATAAATACGAAAAAGAAAATTCACTTTAACTTTAAAAATAAAGTTAAAGTAAACCACTTTAACTTTACTTTAAAGTTAAAGTGCCACCCATAGACGTGATCATACCCGATACTGCAAACACATTCGCTGATGCACAGAAGATTTGATTTCATATGATCCTTCCTTTTGCCGAGGGAACAATGAACGACGTGCGATCGAATTTTATTCTATCCAAACAATCGTTTCTTTTCTTTATTCTAGAACAACAAGCAAGAATCAACATCGTGAATGTAATCAAAACATTCAAGTCAATACTATTTTTTTTCTTCAGATCGTGACCGAAAACAACGAAAACGGTGAGTTTGCGCTTTATTCTATCTAAAGAATAGTTTGGTTTCTTATTTTTAGGGATTATGTTTGATTAAACGCTTTGATACGGTCTCCAATGAGTGTCGGAAAAGGTTTATTGTTTTCCGAAACATTTGAGAAGGGTTTTGGAATGGGTTTTATTGTTTTTCGAAACCAAGTAGAACAGTTTAAAAAAATTGCAAATACAGAAAGCAGTGTTTATTATTCTACATTTTTAGTTTACACTGTAAACTTTACAGTGTGCTTCACATTCAGTAATCGAGTAAAAATTTAACCATCCTACATCATTAAATGGTTCCCAAGAAGCAGAACAATGAAAATGATTACATTTCAATGCTCCTGTGAATCTGCTCCATTAAAAACATTTCAGTAATTGGAGTAAATTTTAAAAATGAAATTAATTCCATTGTTTCGATTAGTTTTCAAATTTTTTCACCATTTCAAAGAGATAAATTTCATGAATTTTGCATGATGTTTTTTGATTGAAATCACAAAAATTATTTCGAGAAATAATCCGTCAAAATGCCCGTTTTGTAAGAAGAAACTTCAGTCTTCATGAGCAGCTAAACTTTCTTTTAGCTCTTTGGACCCCCTCCATTCCATAGAGCTCGCTGAGCTGACCACGGGTGTCAACCTGACAACCCTTTTCGGTCGATTTTTCGATGATAAACGTTCAAAATATCGGTCTGGTTTCCATCGATAAACTGTCTTTTCATCCTGAGTCCCACCATGACAGTTTCAGAAAACGGAACAATGCTAAATCGGTCAAATGATGATGCAGATTGTAATTTGAAGATTTCACAGCAAAACTTCGAACGAAAAGCATTTTAAAGATGATATTCAGGATAAGCTCGGCGATTTCTATCGAATCATATAATATAATATAAGAAGTTAATTTTCTACTCGATCTTTGAATTTGCAGCACCTTACGTGTGTTGTTAGCTATTAAGCAATTTTCAAGAAAATTCATTGTGAAAGAATTCAATTCTTTTTTTCCTAAGAGCTTTGCAGATGTGGAAAAAATGCTGCTTTACCTGCCGCTGTTGAAGTTTCAGTTATACTGCTACTGCTATTTGCAACTGAAGTGCAAGAACTGGCTAGTGCCAGAGGCATGCATACAGGCACCAAGCAGCAACTGTTGACAATACAGACAGATGTATTTGACGAACACCGGACTCCATTAATGCAGACATCAAACATCGAACAAACCACTTGAGGAGCACAAAGCGTGACGTTGTTCACGGTCTGGAAACTGTAGCAGACTTGTGACGACACACATCCAGTCCCATTATTTCCACCTGTACATAACTGTACCGAGCAGCTTGATGAATACCTGGTTATTTGACCTATCAACAGTAGATCATTAGCTCCTGAACTAATCACAAAATAATCTCATTCTATTACCTTCAATATGTGAGGGCAAAAGCCAAAGACCATACGCTAATATAATACACCACATCTTTCTTCGTAGTTTATTTCAAAGAGTCTATCAAAATCGCTCTTCAAAATGTGTGTAGACGTCGCAAACAACGCATTTTTATAGACGAAAAGTACCAGAGACGAGCGAGGCAAGCAAGTGATTTTTAAATACCATAGCAACTTTATGTTTTCACATGAGATGTCGTCAATATTTACAGGCGTAAATGAAATATTTACATAAGAGTCCTGAAGATACACTCCTGCAGAAAACATTTCGGCGTGTTGATTTTTTCAATAACTGATCACGTTGCAAGAGTGTGTTGCTGTTGGTGAGGATGCGCGATCAAGGTGTGGAATTGGGTTTGCTTGTGGGGAGACGATATATCGTAAATACGCGTTCATGTCGAAAAAACGCTAAAAAGCTATTCACACCCTCACCCTCACACCCACACCCACACCCACACCCACACCCAATCACACCCACACGCCCCCACACCCACAACCACACGCAAACCCACAACCACACCCACACCCACACC
>OENT01003672.1:0-11101 GCA_900239685.1 Rotaria macrura | reverse complement strand
AAAGGAAGAGAAATATTACTGTTAAAATGTTTAAACTTAGTAATGACTTTACTAAACTAGTGTTAATTGGTCTTCTTTGATCTGACGAAAGAAAATCTATTTTTTAGTCCTGCATCAATAATAGTATCTAGCATGACACTGTCTAAACATAATGAAAATGCTACAGATTTCTTTATCTACTTAAACACTATTATCTCACTTTTGAATTCGAACTAAAATATCACCTCTTTTATTAGAGACAACATTACATCGATCTATCTTCACACAAAAACAACACGTGAAACGTGTCCCAACTTAAGCTTAGGAATTTAACTCACCATATATCTTTGTAGAGTTTCTGAAAAAAAAAGTGGAAGTAATATTCCGTTTAAGATTGGAGATATGTTTATTTTCATAACTCCCTTCGACATTCAATCCAAAGTTCATGCCTCTTAATTCGACATGTGCGTCGACATGTGCGTGTGAGGAATAGAACTTTGATAATCCATTTTTTTCTGTCGTATCGTTACTGTTTCGGTTTTGAATCTTATTCTGATAACCATTTCCTAAATGATTTAATGATCGTAGATCATTATAGTAGAATATAACACCATTTGTTTATTTTCATACTTCTAGAGAAACAATTATCAATTCAAGCAACATCCCCAAAACTAAGTTATTTACCCACATGCCATCCATATATCATCCCATTGACAGCTAGCACAGCAAATCCTTTCACATCACGCCAAGCGTTTGATCCATCTGGACGCATCGGTTGGCTCTATGACGCACATTCTGATAGAGTCGTTTGTAACTCGAATATAAATTTTCTAAAACAATCACTCCATTCAGAAGGTTCACCGTATTGCTCCATGAAGACATATAATAAAGAAGAACCGGATAATCTCTTGAAATTATGTAATATACACGATGAACTACGAGTGAATGTTGCTTTAAAGATGGCTCCGGCAAATCGGATGGGTGCATTAATTAACTATTCTCATCCAGTTGATAAATACACTCGATTCATCTTCTATACCTATTACAGTCGGACAGAGTATTTGGTAGATGAAGTATTCAAATCATTCAACAGAATTAACACATCTATAGTAGATTCTTCGGCTACTCATTTAGTTGTTTTGGTTAATTGGGGAATTGATACAGTCGTTGTGCTACAACTTCCACCGAACGAAGAGTACACTTTGGCAATTGATGATATTCTTATGACACAGTCATTTTCTTTGATGAAGGATCCTCCTGATGTAAGATTGACCCAGGAAGATAATTTTCTTCTTAGAAAAATTCTTCACACACAAGTCTTTTCCAATATACCTGAGCTTACCAAAATTAAATCAATCGATGAATTTTACTTGAATATTCCGAAAGTAAAGAGTAATGAAGGCTTTCACCAACCATATAATTATAATCTGTGTCCGATTGCATATTTTTATGATACGAATAAAGCAAAACAAGCTGTATTCATTGAGTTGCAACAAGACAACATATTCCTAATGGAGTCTTACTTAGTTCAATTATCTCTTGACTTCAAAAGATTAAGCAAAATAATAAAACAAGATTATCCAAATCTGCGACAACATCTCAAAGTCGAACTTACTAAAGTGCATACAAGTTGGCATGAATGGCAAAAGAAATACAACAATGAAATCACTCGTCTTCAAATTTTAGTAAAAGGTGCTCGTCACGACAAAATTGATCAAAATACCATACCTGACGAATTAAACAACGAACAAGTGAAAAACTTGACAAAGCAAATAAATGATTTCACTGATCAACTCAATACAATCGTTAAAAAGGAACATTTTATTCAGCATTTGATCGAGAGAAATTTTAAATATCAAAATGCGATCGATCGAGGTATTAAAAATGGCGATACTGAGGAAACAGTTACGCGGAAACTTTTGGCTGATGCCAGTCTTACATATTTCATGTGTTCAAGTGATAATTTATACAAAAACAATCCGTCGAAATGGTTTACCTATTGTGATCAACTTCTGAAAGAATTTGAAGAAAATCCTCAGTTAAAATTGATTTACGTTGATTTTTCTTACTGTTCATACCAATTAGAAAATATCATCGTCTTATTAGCGACTAGCAGAAGTAGAATGAATGAGTTCCACTAGAAAGAGCGAAATCGGACCGATCTGAACTCGACGTGACTTTTTTGAAATTTAGTACAAGCTAGGGTGGCACTTTAACTTAACTTTAAATTTTAAGTTAGAGTGAACTTTCTTTTTTACATTTATCACTACACAGGCTGGTTGGTTGACGCTCGCTAGACCCTCTGCAACCTATACGACGCCAAAAAATGAAAAATAAAGCAGTTTAAAATGACTTTAAATAACTTTATAGTTTAATCTTAAAGTTTAAACTTGTTTATAGTAGCTTGAAACTAGTTCATTTTTTTAGTTTTTAAGTTTTCGTAAGTTGCAGATAGTCTAGCGAGCATCAACAACCAATCTGGATAATGATAAGTATAAAAAAGAAAGTTTACTTTAACTTAAAAACACTGTAAGTAAGGTGTTTTAAAGTTAAACTATAACCCCTAGTCCAACCCAACCAAACCTGAACTGATTTTTCTGGAAATAGGAAATACAGACAAAAGATAAAAAGGATTACTTCCATCATCCTCTCGTTTTTTAAATTGTGTTATTTTGTGTACTGATAAACGACGTTTAGTTTTTTATTTACTATAGTTGATTTAGACTTCGCAAAATATTATGTTTCCTCTTTTTAAGAATAAAACTGATTGTGTTAAGGAGATGTACACGATATCATAATACCTTAACTATACGCTACTCTTGTAAATGCTAACTAGGGAACTGTATAATACCACATGATACTTTTAATAAGGAGTAAATGATGTTCTAGCAGAAGAGCTGTAATACAAATAATCGTCGAAAGAAATCCTTGAGGGGATCATTCTACAAGTTGCACTTTAACAAAATTTGATTAGTGATGCCATGTGATTGAAAATCTCATATATATTTTATTGGTACTTATAATCTCGTTTAGATTAGTGAATCATTACTCATATTCGTATACAAGCGAATGAATACAACTTAAATATTATTTTCTCAGCGTTGGCATCGAATAGAATTTTATTCACAAGCAAAAAGTGATATTGAAGATATTATTTGAACACCCAAAGATAGAGTAAAAACAGCTTATTTAGTTTTGAGCAGCTAATGTCAATGTTTGAACATAGTTTTCTAACGTTTGGAACTGCCCACCAATTATATTGATATCTATGCTTTCAACGAAAATACCTCTGTCAACATAAAAAGGATAGTTTTTGTGACTACAGTAAGGAAAGAAACTTCTCGAAAAACAGACTAAAATAGATCTCTCTACAATCCTCACTGCAAAAGGAAAGTGTTTCATTGAATGTACCTGAACAAAATCAAGTGTAATAGATTTATGATGCTATAGCTAAACAACACATATTCTTGTACGTAATTTTGAAAAATATAGCGTCAGAAAAAACTTGCAAAATGAGGATTATTCATTGAGCGTTATATTATTAGTTCTTTTTGTCCGAATGCAAATATCGAACCTATCACCAATCGAAAATCTAAGCTGAGAAAAGAAATATTAACAATCCTGTAATCCGAATCTAGACGAAATTCACATACAGAAACTAAATTTGAGACATACCCCAAATCCAAATCTAAAATCCATTCAAGATTTGCTGCATTCCTATGTGTTTGCAAGCACGTATCAACTCACGTGCCCACATCTATGTAAATGATTCCCAAAGTTTGACCGAAGATAACCAAGAAACAAGAATTGAGTGTTTTTATCACTTTTTTGACAGTCAATATTCAAGCGTACTGTAGAAATGATAATTTAAGATAAACAATAAGAATCTGTGAGACAAAAACAGTTCCTTTTTGAATTTTTCCTGACAATTTGGTTATGTATTCGTCTTTTCTTGAATGAAAATCATCAATTATCGCTCAAGTCCTAACTTACAGTTAATTGTCCAATATGAAAATCGATGATAGTATGGTAGTGGTTAGCCATGATCTCTACACGTAGGAGTACGGTTGAACGACAAGCTATTCACCTAGAATACTCACAGAATAAACAATTTAGACACGAATAATACATAGGCAGAATGCCAGTCTTACAGATCAGATTCGTTTTTCGTTTTATGCAGGTTGTGAAAATCTACAAAAAATATATTTGAAATTAGTTCGGTGAATAAGGGTTTTGCATGTATAAAACATCTGGAAAGTACATGACATATGATTCGAGCATCACTTGTTATAACTAACACTGTCTTTTCTATGATTAAATCTGAAAGAGAAATGTCCTTTTTGGGCTGAACTCTATTTTTCATTTTCGTGATTTTCTTCCATTCTATTATTTTGGATTATGATATTTATTGACTGAAACGATGACTAAGCTTGATGCATCAGTAAGTCGTATTTAGAGGGAGGATGGTGGTGGAGCAAAGCGCTTTGAGCTAGAACTACTGTTTTTCTTGGAAAAAGGAAATAAAAATTGTACAAAATGACCCACTCTAGAGTATTAAACGACTAAAATAGTGACTATAGCATAGCCATGTGAAACTTTCATATTGAAATGTTTCCGAAGGATCAGAATAATTTGACCTAGAGAATGTGTCGGTTAAGCCATGATCTTTCATCTCAAAGATTTTTATTATCTACTTGTTTCCATCCATATAATGGACGATGACAGAGTTTAGGATTATTTTCATATTTAATAGAGCATAAGGATGAAGTTTCTTATAACCTTTGGTTGTTTTGCTAGTTAGAAAGATTGACGTGTCTAAAACTAGTTAAAAACGAGACATAGTACCTTTATTGAAATTTTGTTTTGCTAATAGCCGACAAGAACATTGCTCACGACTTCTTTGAAGCTAGAAAACTTCATCTGCAGTTAGTCCGTTTAATTCGTCTCATCGTAGTTTTAAAAATGTGGGTATTGGACACCATTGAGTTAAAAAAAAAGAAACTCTGTACATGTTTCAAAATAAATGATTTTATGATATTCGAAGCAATAATATTTTTCATGAAAAACAAAGCTGAATGATTCCTTTATGAAACAGCATTAGTTGGAATGGGATTTGAAATGATTGTATGACATTCAACAAGAAATATTTTTTCTGGTTATAAATTTGAAATTAATTGTTAAATTACCTGTTATTTATTCTCTGGAAGGCTATTGAGTGTTTCCAGAATACTGAACTTCTCTCTTCACGGCAAAAAATGGACCCAAGCCAACCATTATGACGACGCAGAAACAATCGTGTATCTTTCATCTGGTGACACAGAGAAGGGAAAGAAACAGGAGAAGATGTGCACGTTTCGCTCAAAATGCCCATTTATTGCCGTTTTTTGAACGCTCCAACGTGCTTCCAGTTAATTGAAAGTTGCTAGAAACGCGTTTAAGCTCAAAAAAAAGAATATAAAAACTGACCGATTTTTACGAGTTTGGGAGTCGTCTCGTTGAAATCAATGCTCATTCTTTTCTCCATCTTCAACTATCATGTCGTTATCCAGCCCGAAGAGAATACCAATGAAGTTTTAGTAACTTATAAGTTTTTATGAAAAACGTTTGCTTTTTTAAATCGGAAGAACTGTTTATTTCCGTTAGTTGATCTCTAGAGCTGCGTATACTAAGAAAAGCATTGACTTTTTATCATGATTCTTCATCGTTGCCATAAAAATTGGGGAAGTGAAATGTGCCGATTTTTCTTTATAATCTCATCTTCATAGATACAGCTATAGGATTCCTTAATAAAATTGAACTTTTGATTCTTACTGAGAATCTTTTATTCTTTTCTGAATATTTAATTTAATGAGAGAAAAGGAAATATCTTTTCATTTTCTATGTGAAAGAGCAGATAAAGCAATTGAGAATGCAATAAGTCCTTAAACGAGTTGCATATCTTAATCGAGAACACAAGAAAAATGAATGTAGGAATACTGACAAAATAAGTCAATGATGGAAATAATATGCATCAAGTATTGAATGTATATTTTTGTTTTTCTTACTAAAGTTTTGTTCTTTACGAAAACGATTAAAACTTGATAATTTGATCTAGATAACTTGCGCCATCTGATGTGCTATTAAACAGAATTGGATGACAAATATTTGCTTTTGATTTTGAGAGTATTGAAAAGAATGAGAAAGAACATCTGTTTCTGTCATAATCAAATGTTCAACTTTTTCGCATGAACATCTGTATACTGTTCAAGTTTTCTTCATTGAGCCTACGCCGCCGCGGTGGCTCAGTCGGTAGAGCGTCAGTCTCATAATCTGAAGGCCGTGAGTTCGATCCTCACCCGGGGCATTCATTTTTCTTTTTTCTACAATTATTATATTGAAATGATTGTTACCATTCATTTTTTCTTTCCGTTCATTAAAAAAAGTGCCCAGGGAAATTTACAAGTTACTTTCCCTCCCTTTTTTTCTATTGATCATTCCTTACTGCACGTCACACTTGTAAAATCCTTAGTCATTTATAAAATATTCGACATTGATAGTTTGTCTTGTGATAATGGAGTTACTCTTAAAGCATTAATTTATATGTATATGTCGCAGTTGACTCTAAAATTCAGTTGCCTTTTAAAGGTAACTGTTTGTCGTTAAAATAAATAATCATCAACTTCTTATTGGTATAATAAATGAAATTGTATTCAATAGATTAGTTTGAGATAAAAAAATGAACCTTCAAGAAAAACATAAGGTGTGGATGTGGGTGTGTGACTTCTCTTCGTCGACCACACCTACACCCTATTATCGGTTTCTCTACTACTGTAGTTTTAGAAAGTTTTCTTCTTGATGTGCATTGATCAGAGACACTAATGAAAAACTTCACTAATTTAAGTGGTATCTGAGCATGAAGGTGTTTAACCTAAATTGGGAAAGCAGATTTAAATGCACTAAACAAAATTTGATTATAGCTTACTTCATCCCAGGTTTTTTATCTCTCTCCAGATGTCCAACAGATAAATGACATTCACTTGAGCGTTTCAAATAGATTTTCATACTTTACCATTGGTAATTTTCATTTTGTTGAATACAGCACAGGTTGATCATTAAATTTAACACAACTGAAAACTTTTTTGCCCAAAAATTGCATTGATGATCGTACTTGGTTTCAATTGAGAGTACTTGTACAATTTTTTCATGCTAGTTAGCTGTTATCAAAGTAAATTCGCTTGTCGTTTAGCATTCAACTTATTTAAATAAGCATCTATCTTTGAGAAGAAAGCCACTTTCATTATTAAATGAAATGATAGTTTGATGTATGGTAAATAATTCTTTGTTAACTGCAGACCGAAAAGTTTCCATCAGTTAAAAGACATTCATTATCTATTAGTGCATAATAACTTTACGACTAAACATTTCAAAGTCAACTAGCTCCATCCTAGTTGACTCTTCAATTTTAGAGACAACTAGTTGCCTTGTAAAGGCAACTGAATTTTAGAGCCAACTCCAACGTATAAACGTCTTTGATGATATAAATGTTCTTGATAAAATAATTCATACGGATACAAACCGCTTCCTACAATATCGATGTGTATACAACGTCACGATCTCTATTGTGATCATCACTTTCCCAGCTCTATGCTTTTCCTTTTAAAAACATTTCTCATATTCAGAAAAATAAATTCCTGTTCACTATCATTAGTCCGAACCATGCTGTTTTAATAGTTACCAATTGGATATGTGGCTAAACAATAAATAGAATGATTTTTTCACAATCAAGAAATCGTTTTCAAAATGTACTCACAAAGCAGATGGTACACATGAAAAAGTGAATTGAGTTACAGTCAGAGAAAATTCAACTCTGTAGAAAAAGTACATCTCAATCTTGCTTTGCCGAAGAGTCGAACTTCAAGTCATAATTAATGTTGCGAAGTTTAGTAAAGTTATGAGTGTGGGTTTTTTAATCTTCTTGTTGACATTTACATTTATTCCTGAAAACACTATTGATTTGGTAGTTTTATTTAGGATGTATCAGATNAGAAAACGTTGGCTCACAAAAAATATGCTTATCTATTCTTATTGGTGTTGATAATCTTAATTTCAATCATAAATAAGAATAAGGTTGATAGTAACAGTATTAAACTCTAAATTACGAGAAAATCTTATCAAATATCGATAATTCAATTTGTTTCGTCCGTTTTCCTAAGGAAAGTTTTTTTCTGAATGCTTGAGCTACTCGTAAAAGAAAATCTCCATAATGAGGAGATACATATTCATACTGAAATGATCCCAAGTGACAAAGTTACAGAAACATCTCTTATTATGTAAAGAACATGTTTTGATAGGCACAAAGCTTTTCTTACTCTAGAGAAAATAAAAAGCTCGAGATTATTTGTCGCCTTTCTCTTTTGATATCTAATTGCCGTGCTTTTCATGTTGTTTGCTTAATTATTCCACAAATGGCAAGATTCATTTTTAGTATCAATTGATGTTTTATATAAGCTTACTCTGGTAGTGTTAGATTGTGATAAAGATCCGCAAGTTATTTGATTAATTGATTTGGAGAAAATTTTTACTATTGTAAAACGTCCTTTGATTAGAGGTGATCATGCACTTTTCGAAAACGTTTTTCTAATAAGCAGCCTTATGCAAGAAAAATAAAATGCATAAGACTATTCTACTACTTATGTTTTGTGAAACAGGATCTCAAAGGAGTGTTGGAGTGTAAATCGACAGAAACTTCCACCCTCTCCCTCCCACTCCCACACACAGTCCTAGGCGAACATCTTGTAAGCAAGATCTTGGGTACATATAAGGAAACAGATCTTGAAAATTTAAGTACAAGATAATACGATTATCTTGTACCAAGATCTTATTACAGATCTTGGGCACAGATATGTAAGATCTTAGACATGAATCCATAATATGTTGGGTACGTACTAGAATAAAACTTGTTGCATGTGTCCTGATTTGCGACACCATGTATGACACATTCTGAAAACATGTTCCGAACCTATCATGCAGCGCTTTTTAAATTTTTCTGTGAAAAACTATAATGATATTTTTTTAATTTATTTTCAATTTATTTTTTCTCTTCCAAACAATCCAAGCAAGTCAGATGTTGGGACTCGACTATAGCTTTAGGTTGGTCGCATCACCATCAGACCACTTTAGGATAACCATCTCCCTATCATGGATCGAGATCTGCATGTTCTCGAATAATTAATAATCGAGAAATAGTATTGAAAAAAATATTTTGAAAATGGATGTTTCCTACGGTCAATCATGCTGTTTATATACGACTGCATATGCATAACAAAACAGCGAATGACTAATAGTCAGCATGCAAATATACGAAGGATATCGGTTTTTTTTCTCAAGATCTTGTGAGAAGATAATAGAAACCGATATCTTTTCCATGATCTTGCCGCGATCTCAGGTACTGATATATCTGATACAACCGAGATATATTCATACAAAGTATCTTTTCAAGATCTTGTTTACAAGATGTTCTACTAGGGAGACATTGGCAGACGGATTCCAGAAGTATCACATATTATGAAAGACAATCTAATGAAGAACTAATGATTGTAGGTCATTGAAATCGCATGAAAACATATCAATAGCTTGCTTTCTGAGGTTTTAATTACCTAAAGTTAGAGATTAAATGGTTCCGAAGATATATGGAATAAACCAGCTTTCCAGTCCTTAATAATAGCAGATAGATCTTGTTTCAGCTTGTTAACCCCAAAGACGATTGCACTAACAGCTTTTTGTGATTGATTGTTTCGAAGTGTCACAGAGTTCGAAAACTTTCACCACTGTAAAGAAAAATCATAACAAGAGATTGATTGTCATCTACTGTAATTCTGAGTAATCATATTTGTTTTTTGTTGTTTCTTCTTCGCTTTCGATACGATATCCTTAAGCGTTATGGTGATCTTGGAAATTATTTACGGTATAATAAAAAGTAATGCTGAGCATGAACTGCGTAGGTCATAGCCTAACTGAAGATTTGTCTAGTAATAAATATGAACACATTTGTGTAGATTTCTACAAAAACGAATTTTACGATTGGTGAAGTCTCTTCACTTTTCAATTTAGAGTACCACATGGGTATAAGTTTTCGTACCCGTACCCTACCTGTACCTGCCCTCTACTCGCCATGATGATTGAAAATGTAAGTTAGTATTTTATTTAGCTTGATTAAAAAAGAATGAAATAACAATCTTTTTGTGATTATCACAAACAGTTTCGAAGATATTCAAGTGCATATAAAGAATCAGGACTCAATAGTTGTCTAAGATTCTAAAGTTCGCCGAGTCTCGCTAAATATTCTTTCGCTAGTTGCTGAACTAACTCTCCCCCATCCTAAAATAAAAGGCCACCCCAAGAAAAAGTTCACCAAACGTAATAGTAGACCACAAGATCTCCAGACACTTTCTTCAGAGATCCAGTGGATTTTCATGCTCTAGCACTAAAACACCTGATGTTTCAGTAGAAAATCTGACTTTTCAGTAAAATACTGTTTTCTTTTGTAAAACACTCAAGGTTTTTTGAAAAAAAAGACTTTTTCCTTTTAAAAAAGTGGTTTTTCAGTGATTAACTGCTAAAAATACCTGTTTGAATGCGAGAAAAAATTTTAAAACCCTTAACTTCCTCGGTAAATCTTAACTAAAATATAGCCCACAAAAGTAGGCCATCGTCGGAGGAGTAATATAAATTTTCATAATAGAAGGGCATGGCCTTCTATTCTGGGGAGGGGTTTAGTGGGAATGTACAATAACGCCATAGTCAAACGCGATATCGTTTTATAAATAAAAGGGAATCATTTTGTTACCACTACAATATGTCAGTATCTTTTGAAAAAAATGAATTTCTTTTTCACATAATCAGTTATTTCAACAAATTGATCAGATACTTTATCATCTGGTGCATCATTATCTTTTCCACAAAATGATCTTGATGCATCATCAACAGTCAATTCATCACTTGTATCTGTTAAGAGTCATTTCGCGACAGGAACGACCAGTTTAAACAGAGACCGTCCGGAGGTAAATTTTAGATTTCGACCTTTAGTATTTTGTTTCGTAGCTTATGGTGTGAATATACAAAATCCAAAATATTAGTGTCAACG
>OENT01003671.1:0-11112 GCA_900239685.1 Rotaria macrura | reverse complement strand
AAATAATATCTAACATTTCCTTACTTAACTAAAACGAACTAAACCACTTCCTCTAGACAACAATCGATTTGAATCTATAAAGGAAATACATCTTGACAACGCTTTGAAATATGTAATGCACATTTCAATCGAAAGATCTGACTGTAAGGGTTAAGTCTCTCATTAATATTAATGAAAATTACTGTGTTCGGAATAAATGACACCGAAGACGATGAAGAGGAAATGAAAGAGTTTTATTTCAATCTCATCTTGGAACACAACACATATATGGTATAAGTCAAATTTACTTTAGATTATGTCTATGAAGAAACAAGATTGATTATTTTTACAAGAAAAACTGAGCTGTAAGGTTTGTCGGCAAGTCTCAGAACCGTAAATTCACATGACTAAATAGTTATTGTTTGATTAAAAAATTTGTTTGGATATCCGAATAATAAATTGCAAATCAATATTTTTCGGAATTCAACACATCGGTGAAATTTTTGGTTATCAATTGAAAGATAATGTGTGATTGTATGTTAATTTTTTAAGGTTGTATTAAGAATTGATAAAAAGACAATAAAATCGGTTAGATACGTAACATAGATGTATCGACAGCAAAGACATTAGAATTATTCTAAGTTCGGTCAAAAAGAATATCAGGAAGATTATCATGATAAACGATAAAGGCTATGTCTGTAACTCAAGTGTCTAGAGATATTCCTTATTACAAACGAATAATTTCAAGTAAATCCTTGTATTTTACATTTATATCATTGCGTTTCAGGCAAACGAATCGGCTACGTTATGAATTTATAATATGTAAATGAAGCTTCGGCCCACAAGATTGAATCTGTTATACACAGAACGATGAAAAATTGTTACTAAGTTATCTACTAAACAAGAAAAAACTTCAAAAGTATTCATTTATAACCCGTTTCTATTTTCTCAATATCTTCTATAGGTGTCAAACAAGAGGGAGAGAGAAAGAGCTCATCACACTAGATGCCAGCAGTATGATGTCTAAATGTTCGTTTTCCATGATATGCCTATATGAAGTAGTATCTAAAAATATGAATTCGATAAACTCAAATCATATCGAAATTCGTGCTTAAAAATTTAACATCTAAGTTTGTAATACCATACATATATTAATATTCAATGGCTTAAAGCGAAACAGAGTATATTATAATATTTAACTATCATGAATAATCATATCGAAAACTATGATCTTTTCAAAATGAAAAACGATTCATTGACAAACATTGATTGGTAGAGTTTAAAGCTTGACAGTTCAATCATTTTTTTTCCTTCTCATGTAAAATATTTTCTATCACTTGACTTATTTTTCATACAATCCATTAGAATACTCATCAACACTAGATCGATCGATGTGATGTAATCATTATCAATGTTGCCACTGAAAAGTTGAGATCTATGATATATTTTTACTGACTACTTTTCAAAAATATCTACAACAAAATAATATTAAATCGATATCAACCGTGAGACTTCTGATAGATCCAACCTACTTTCATGAACCCTAGAACATAAATCAAGTTTGATTAGAAGATCATTTTTACTATGCATACACCCGCAATGACTTTTACCAATGAAATATATACTCTACCTATCATTGTTTCCGTTCCGTTTGAATTGAATCGTGATACGAAAGCATTCTCTTCTATTATAATACTAGAATGGCTAATTGCATTTTATTTTGGGTCAGTATTTTTTTGATCCCCAAAAAGTTGAGTTTTGATAACCAAAATTGTCTAGCTGCGAAATGATCACGAAAAAATTAGTGTTCTGATCACCAAATTAATTAACGCATAAACCAATAAATATTGAGTGAAAATGTTGCAAAAATTGAAACTCAATTCTTCTAATCTGATTATATTGAAGTAAGCTAATTAGTTCTAACAGTTGATGGTGAATTACGTTCTCCCTTCTAATGTTGATCTGTATTTCGTAGTATGATTTTTACTTTACCTGGATCGTCATCAAGTACAGTAATTTCAATATCATAAGGACAAAATGGATATTTCTGTATTTATTACATTTGAACGAATATTTCATTCGATTCTTTAAATCTGAACGCCGATATTTAAATACATTAAATTGTAATTTGACCAATTGCGTTCCTTCATCCTAAGATTTTTCTGTAAGTAATTGTTGCCATTCTTGACTTGACATTTTTTCTTATGCCCATAGCGTACTCTTGTAGTTCATCATCAACTGTTAAAACTAATTAGCTTATTTCAATATAATCAGATTAGAAGAATTGAGTTTCAGTTTTTGGAAGATTTTCACTCAATATTTATTTGCTTATGCGTTAATTAATTTGGTGATAAAAACACTCATTTTTTTTGTTATCATGTCGCAGCTAAGAAATTTGGTGATCAAAATACTCATTTTTTCGTGTGATCATTTCGCAGATTGACGATTTTAATGATCGAAACACATTTTCGCCTTTTATTTTATCGATAAGCTTTTATCATCTCGAACAATGAATCTGATCAAAGGAGACCGCTTAAATTTTTTAAAACATTTGAACGAAGGTTTTCATGTGTTCGATAGACTTCATTCTGTGAAGTTTATATATAAATATATATAAATATCAAAGCATTAGTAATGCGTGAAGCCACATTGTGTGAAAAATCTTTGAAATAAAACAGCAGCAAAGTTCAATTTATAATAAAAAATACAGGGAAAAGATTTGTTTTTTTTGTGTTATACATTAATTTACAATAAGATATACCATTCACCGATATTGACAAATAAAATAGTTTATCTAAATATAATAAAGAAATATACCGAGTAACAGCGAAATGATATTCAAAATACATGATCGATCTCTTTGATCATTAAGAACGAGATTATTGTTAACACGCTTCTGTAACAGATTGCTGTTGTTGTTATATTGTAGATAAATGATTTAATTTTGATCGTGAAAATATATATTCACTAAATTGTGTCATTGTATCCATACTTGTTCCACATGTTGATGCAACGATAATAAATTGTGAATCAAATAGTCGTTGAAAAATTTCTAATTGTGTTAAACTAATAAACGCATTCAATGTAAATCGTATGAATTGATTTCTTTCAACATGTGCATGTATTGGTGTTGTTTGTTGTTGTTCTTGTTGTTCTTGTATTTCAGGAAATAGATCATGGATAAGTGTTATATTACCACTTATTAATACACGATCTTGACTTATATTTAATAATAAGACATCATGATTATTTGATAATGCCTGTTGTTGTTGTTGTTGTTGTTGTTTAGTGTTCTTTACTATGCAACCATCTGCATTTTTCGATAGTTTATTTTGATTGATGCGTTCTTCAATCGTATTGATCAATGGTGCTAATTCAAAATATCGTGCTTCTTCAAGTAAAGCTAATAATTCTGGAAAATAATCTGGTAATGATAGGGTACCATAGCGCATAAAATTCAATATGTAACGAAATAGTTTTCCATCTCGATCAATAAAGTAATGTTGTTTAAGTGTATCTAAAACGATTGGTATGGTACCATTGAATAATTTTGATAAACGGCTATCCGGATAACGTGTTAGTGTTTCTAATGATGATGTAAATATAGTACCGCCAACATCAATATGAACAGGAGCTGTAAAACGTGATGGATTAGCTGGACGAGGTATACCTAATGGTGATGATGGAACTTGTGGTCTCATAATTGTAGTATCAGCATTACTATCGAGAAATCTATGTCAAAAGAAAAGCTTTTTTTAATTCTCTCTGTAAATCAAAAGAAGACGAAACTATATTTAAGTAGATATAGATAAAGTTATGTTCTCCTTATTTTTTTGTTAAATTTTCCTGCTGCCTTGTTTACCTTGGTTTGGATGGCGCATTGGTCGGTGATGATGGATTATCAGAAAGTCCAACATTGTTAGAAAAGAATTTTTGATTATTTAATTTTGGACTATTAGATGTTAAATGAGATTCAGTTTGTTTTTGACGTTGTTCATCATTATTTCCATTGACAAGTTTTGATTGAATACTATCTGAATGTTGATGTTTTTTTGTCGCCATTTGTCGTTTATTTGATAGTATTATGTCTTTATCATGAGGAAGATATTCACCAAAACGACGTTTATTGTTTTGTGTAAAATCATTTTCAATGGGTTCACGTTTTGGAATCATCATTGTCGATGAAAACTTTGGACTAGCAGATGATGATGACGAAGATGATGATGTTGAAAGTCTTTCTTTCATTTCATTATTCATCATTACTCTTTCGTTTCTAAATTGTTTGTATTAAATAAAGCACAATAATCATATATGCTATCTTGTATTTGAGAAGACAGTCAGCTAACGACGACAAGGAAGGAACGAATTTCTCATTTTTTTCTAACATATATACACATACGTACACACACACATATACACGGTGTCGCCTGAGGCTATTCGTTAGAATGGAGAGGGAGAGACGAGGGCAAGCGAGCAGCCGAAAGCAGAGTAAGAGAATGAGTGAGAAACGACATGATGTATGTATACGGTAGCGGCTTTTTGCAGAACATCGCTTACGGCATTATGCTTGCCATGCTGCTGCAGATTAGTTTTCTCACGATTAGACACAGAGAGAAAGGAAGAAGCCCTAACGGCAATAGAATATGTCTCTTTCGTTCGCTTTTGTTGCCTTGGAGCTTCAATCTGTCCCTTTTGCCTCGGACTATCTTCTCGTTCTTTTTTCTTTCTCCTTACACGTTCAGAATACGATGGTCAAAAGTAAGCAAAAGCAAAATAAAACTTGTGTATGCTATGTGTGTATAGTTTATTTGCCAGTAGCAATGCACAATCATCTTTCTCTCTCTCCGTCTTTCTCCTTCTATTTCTCTTCTTCACTCTTATTGCTTCTTCTACTACTGCTTCAAGCCTCGAGCCTTTTGTCGATCCTATACGCTTGCTGTTACCATCACTGATGCCTCGAAGGCATGTTGGTCTAATTGATGTGTGCGTCTATAAGCGATGGAGATGCGAAACGGGAGAGAGAGAAAGACTTGAAAAGGAATAATGACGCGAATACAACTTTGAGCAATCTTCATGTATGATCTGAATACTACGACTTTACTTCTCTTACTGTTAGACGTCTTCATATCTTTACATTACTTTCAATACTAGATAATAAAGCTAGAAGAAATTTAAGTAAATATATTCAATTTTATTTATCAATTTTTTTCAGTTTTACATAAAATTGTATGCCAAAAACAGGATAATAATGAAAGGATCATTTAACCAGTTTATAGTACAAAAAAGTAGCATTCTTGAGTACATGTAGACATTGCTCAGAATTTATTTCCACGTAATCCACTGATTCATCAATCATTTGTGAAATTTCATCGACTACAATAGGTTGATCACGTTCACATTCGTCGTCTGTGTAAGCCCAGCCAGCTGTTGTTCGTATATAAGCACATTGATTATTTGAACATAATATGGCTAATAATAGATAGTCATTGTCATATAAACGGATAGAACGTGACGGGAGTACTATTTCAACATTGTCGAATAATTTAATCAGTTCCATACAAACATCGCTTGGTGGTGAAGACGGTTTAGTCGGACTACATGCATGAATTTGCTCATCCACTAAACTTTGTACACTACATCGATCAATACATATGTTCAAACATAAATGACTTGAATCAGGAATTTGCTTCTGAACGAATGATTCGATACGACTCCGTGTCCAATTATTTATAAAGTATTCGTGACCAAATGATGGTAATGTCTTTGTAGGTAATGGCAGTTCGATTGTATCATTCTGTATGTGTCTTATACACGGATTGTTAATATGGCCATCATCATCATTTGAAGTCATTTGAAGAACGACTACGTCTTCTGTGTTGTCATAAGATGTTGACTTATAATATTCCGGATCATATCTGCGTGATGATGCTGAATCTGATTCAGTTGATGACATTCGATTGATAGGATATTGATTGTCATTTAAGGATGTATTTATTTGGCTTTTACGTTGTTTTTGATCAGATACTAATCGACTAAGAATACCGCGTGATGGTGATCTTGTAAGATTATTATCTACATTATAATGAATTTGAGAAACATTTGGTGAAGAAACTGATTGTATCGGGTTTTGGGCTACGATTATATTCGTTGGTGATGCCGGCAATAATTGTCTACCAAATAGAAGATAAAAGACAAAATTAAATTATGAAGGAAATTCTACGGATGATTTTTTTCTGTGTAATACAATTATATTTTAAGAAATTGATTGTAAACGGATTATTTTCGTCGGAATATACGGACAAGTTTGACGCCAGATTTAATATTAGAAGTTCAGTTTTAAATCCAATGAATAAACATTCATTGGTTTTCATCAGAGCGTAGCACACAAACTATTGCTCTTTCGGAAGAATCCAAAATTAATTTTGAAGAATAGAAAAATGAACGAGATAGATCATGATAGAGAAGTTTGCTTGTTTAAGAATAAGTCAACTGTAAATTCATTTCATGCTTGTGCCAGAACTAAAGACAGATGAGTGTAGATTTCTTAGCTTAACAATAACAACAGTTATCCATGAGTACAGTTCAGCAAACGAATGAAGAGAAACTTAAGACAAAATGATTGGAACGATCATTATATTGGTAAAATATCCGAAACGAAACAAAAATCGTTACAACTAGTGTTCTCAATCCAGAAATTTTGTATAAAAATAAGTAGAATTCGATCGAACGCATATACCATTTCGTTTTATCAACATTCAAACGAGAGAAGATAGATGTCTAAATTGTATCTTAAGCTATAGATTTCGGGTCGTTCGGCCTGAATATAGATATGCATTGAAGTACACATTTCATCGAAGCAGAAAAATAGTTTCATACAATGTTAAACAAATGTTTTCAATTATGATGAGTTGCAAAACACTATTCTATTCTATAGCATTAGACAAGTAGGCGTCTACAGTTCTCTTGAGTCGACTAGTGAAACTCACAAGTCACGCTTTGTTGTTATTGTTGAAAGATTTATGAAGCGTGCGTATACTTTTCGTTTGAATTCAAGTGAGAACGATTCATGTTTTCTTAATAAAAACATGAAATTCATTTCACGTTCTTTGACTTTGTTTTCGAAAAGCTCATCATACCTCTTAAACGATATATTTCTACAAGCATATTCACTTCGCCTATTTCAAAAAAGGAATACTGCATTTTCATACAGGGTGTACCATAAACATATTTACGATATAAAAATTCAATATTTCCTCATTAGTTGAATGAATCGGACACGTTTTTTCCTGCTAATAAAGGATATTTCAGTTTTTTTTTTCTATCAAAACCGTCGTTAGATGCTTCTTTGAGTTATGACTTTTCGATGAAATGCAGAAAGGTGATTTTTCCAATTTAGGTCAAAATCGTCTCTGCTAAATGATGATCATCAGATTTTACTGAATTCAATATATTCTATAGAGAAAAGAGTTTTAAAGAATTCTTACGAGCTCCCTCATCAAAATCACGATTTTATGCAGATTTAATGCTTTCATATTTCGTGACTAGAGAACGATAGGCGCTCGAAATTTTTATTGTGATTAGAACTAAAAGATATGTATCGTTACTGAAATTTACAGCGTAATTGATTGAGGTATTTTTGGAATATTGAATCCCTATATAGCCACTTTCTGAGGAGACTGGTATTTTAAAGCTTTTCGGGAGGGGGGGGGGGTATGGAGGTTTAATAATTTTTACGATGACTCTTTCCAATGTTCGTAACAAACTAGTCCCTTTATAAAATATATTAATTTCAGTCAAATCTAATGATCACAATTGAGCAGGAACAATTTCGACCGAATTTGGAAAACTCACCATTCTGAATCTCCGGAAAAGTCATACGCTAAAATCGAATATCACGGCAGTTTTGATATGAAAAAAATTCTTCAGTTTCCCTTATTATCGTGAAAAAAATGAGTCCGATTCATTGAACTAATAAAATGGACATACTGAGTTTTTGTATCGTAACTATAATTATGGTACACGCTGCATGTTCTGAAAAACAAAATATTATTTTGTATTTTCTTTTAGCTATCGTTGCTAATGAAGATGATAACTGACACCAACTCGTTCGATGCATATCATCAATTCATGTAAGTCAATGAAATATTTACTCTGTTGAATTAAATTCTTCATCTGACGGAATTATTGAGTGATTCCGTGTTTTCTTTCGAATAATCTTGTACGACTCAATAAAACTAGTTTCATATATGTAGTAACCTTGACCATTTGGACAATCAAAATAGCGTTTATTATTCAATGGACAAATGCCATCAGTGTATCCTGTCACAAAGAAAATAGAAACGCTTTAGAGAAGGTGTAACAATATCTGTGCTCACCAGGCAATTTTGTATCAATCACCTGCAAACCGATGATTGGTATATTTTCAATAGAGCCAAGCCAACGAATACTAGTTTATATGGATAATAATGATTTTATTAACCGAGACTTTTCTACGATATGAACTTACGTGGCGCGTTGTACTGAATTCTCAACAATATCTCCAATAGTAAAACTATTCATCGATCTCCAAGAAAAAATAGACATTAGTTTTATTTTTTCAATATTATGTTTGCTCATTGATATTTTATTGTAAAATATAATAAAAAAAATACATCGCAGATATTCAAAATCACTTGGATAGTAAAAGATAAAATGAGAGCAGACCCATTCAATTCTCTTCTTGTTTATAAACATATTTCACTGCATTATAAAAAATGAATGATATAAGAAAATGAGCTGATTTTACTAAATCTTTTTGCTCATTTAAAGATTTCGATTCAATTATATAGTTGATCTTATCACTTAAATCCTTAGTGAGTGGTTCGCATGAATAACTATCTTGATAATAATACCATTCATTTGTGGGGAAATGTTTAATAAAAACAAAATTACGTTGATTTATTTCACATATTACTGCCTCGAGTGAATAACGCGGTGAACGAAATAAAAATGAATGAATATCAAGTATTTCGGATGGAATGATATATGAATTAGAATCATTAGCAATTTTGGTTATTACTATCGGTAAAATTTCTGGTGCTGGTCGTCGTAAGTGAATTGTATCTAAATGTGTATGATCGTCGATTAGTGTTTGCAAAGTGAAAGATCCAACTGGAGCATATAAGTCTAACGAATCAGAATATTCTCCTGTATCAAAACAAATGGCACGTCGATATGTTCTTGTATTTAAAAGTTCTTGACATCGATTTTCAAGGAAGCCCAGTGCAGCAATCGGTCTGAGAAAGCCACTATCAGCCATAGAGCCTAAACGATAATACAAAAAAAGTAATAATGATTAAAAATTTGAATACATAACAGATTATATACCAGTAACTTTCACTTATTTACGATGATGACTTGAAGTACTTCTACGTTTATTTTCGTATCTGAAAACAAAATATTGAAAGAAATCAGAAAAATGATTACAATGACTAAGCACTTTATCAATTTAATGATGGATCTAGTAAAACATTCATTCGACATATCTCATATGATTACTTATAGGATTGAAATTGTATATAGAAAGAAAAATACAATAATCGAAAAAAAAACGTAAAATAAAAAATGAAATAATTTAATCAAAATATTTCATAATCACATTCGTTAGTTAAATTAAATAAATCAAGAGAATTGTTCATTGTTCTATTTTTTTTACAATATATAGATATGTATATATTCATAGATAATAGAACGATTGCACAGAGCAAATAGAAGAAAAACGAACTGAAATGTACCAATGCAATTATTATCATCATTTTGTTTTAAAATCAATTCAAGTTGTTGAAATTGTTGTTCATTCGATAATATAGTATTCATATGAAAAACTATTCCACCGAGTTATTTTAAATTAATTTTCTTTGTGATAAATATTATTATTATCACTTGTGGTAACTATTATGAGAAAAAATAAATGTTCAAATAAAATAATTTTCATTTGGTTGAAAAGTAACCTTTTATTATTAGTTTCAGTTCGAAGTAGTAGACATTCAGGTTGATTAAGACAAAGATGTTTAATATTAATAAAATGGTTGTCATTTAAAGTCGTTTTTACAGTTAGATAAGCCTATACTTTTGAACATAATGTTTTAAATGTTTCTTAATGGTTGTAAAATACATATTTGAACTGGTAAGCAAGAATTGATTTTTCGCATTGACTAGAACAAAGATAAAAATGATGATCACATTTTAGGGATGCACCAGTATCAGTATTACTGGTTTTATGGGTACCAGTATTTCTAGTTTGCCAGGATTATTGGTGTCAAAACACACCAGTATTGAGGGTTCCACTAATTGAAACTTCCAATACTGATGCGTACTGGTATCAGTGATGCTGATAAACTAGAAATACTGATACCCATAAAACCAGTAATACTGATACTGGTGCATCCCTATCACATTTGTATTAGGAATAAAACACTCTTGAATATTCTAAGATCAGATCAGTGATAGGAAGGCTACATTTACTGGGAAATTTCGAAATGAAAACAAAGCCTGTTCGTACATACTGATGAAAATCAAGGGGGAAATGGCGGATTTCGGATCGTCGGACTTTTTTTGGATTTTTGGATTTTGACAATCCCAAAATTCACCAGCAATCTCCTCGTGAAAATGAAGGAACTACAAGCTGAAATTTTTATCATACGTAGGTCTTGTGGTTCTTAGAATATTCAAAACGTTTCTGCGTAAACGGATGTTTTCTCCTGCAGATAGTGTGATCGCAAGCAATACTCATATTTCACAGCATGGTCAGAAAATCTTTTTTTCTTGAAAGTTGATTATCTTAAGGAAACATTTGTTTACATCGAAACTTTTAGGATACTTTAAGAACCACGAGGTCTACATATGAAAAAAATTTCAGCTCGAAATTCCTTCATTGACAACAAGACATTGCTGGTGGCTTTTGGGATTGCTTTGGGATTGTCAATCCCAACAATCCGCCGTTTCCCCCTTGATGAAAATAGTATTCAAACTCGCTAGATTATACAGTTCTGGATCAATGTTTCAAAGAACGGGGACGCATAGGACCACGAATCGGCCCATCGATATTTTCTCTGACAAACGCTACTAAATTTTATATCAACGAGAAGAGCACGC
>OENT01003670.1:0-11113 GCA_900239685.1 Rotaria macrura | reverse complement strand
CGGATTTGGCAGGATTTCTGATGAGATCCGATGGGATCCGATTCTTGGATTCGTCGTCCTGGGTACAATAGATAACAATCATCCAGAACAAGATGAGAGAGTTCAAATAAAGATCACATAGTTTTAATTGTTTACAGTGGAGTTTCAGACATTTCCTTTTCGGTTCTGTTCGATTTAAGACATGTAGATTTCGGTTCAGTTTAAATTTTGAAAAACCTGAACCGTGCCCATCTCTTCTGCACAGTATTAAGTTATTGAAATTTTTACTCGAAAACACTTGACAATCAACATGATTTTGAACAGGGAGATTTTAAAAATATTTCAATGAAATGAATAATCATTTCAAGATAATTTCGTGCAATTACTAGAGGACGTAAGTTTTTAGTACGCGACAAACTATAAATTGATTCAATTTAATTGAATAATCACTGCAACTTATAGAGGACGCAAGATTTTGGATTCGGGAAAATTTAGATTGAACAGAGCTATTGCGATTTGTAAAGGACGCAAGATATTTTTATTTAAAAAAAACTTCAAATTAAAAAGTTATTATCGTTTATACGCAGGAGGATCATTCCGACCATTGGATCCGATCGGATTCGACAGGCATCCGATCATGTTTCTATCGGAGTTTCTCTTATCCGATGAAATCCTATCGGATTCGTGGTTGCGATTCCTGATTCGGATCCCTAGTGTTGGATTTTGTCGAATCCTACTATCGGAATCCGATTGGATTTCATCGTGTGATCAGACAAGTCTCTACTGTTGTGTTTAAATGCTAATTCGTACTCAAATAAGAAAATAGGTTTCTTGCCGTCGGATCCGTTACTGTTTTCACAAACCCGATTCCCATAGGATTTCATCGGATTCGGTATGGGATTCATTCACCTGGGTAGAGAGTGCAATATTGTGAATTCATTGTATTCAATTTATCTTCGTATCTAATCTTTCGTAAATCATTTTTAAATGATTCAATTATAACCGTAGTGAATATGTTAATTCTATATATGTAGTACATATACATTGCATAAATTCGGTATGAAGTTTTTCAAATATCTTATGCTTTATTTTGTAGCTTTAAATTCCGTATAAGAGTATAAATAATTCAACGATGAAAAACTGTAACAACACGATGATAAAAAAAACGAAAAAAGTTAATTAAAGATACAAGAAGAAAATAAAGCGTTGATCGTTGAACTTTAAGTACTTGGCTTATTTGTCGTATTTGCGTGCACTGGCTTAATCTAAAACATAAAGTGAATAATTAAAGAATGAATCAATTTGATAGAAATAGGCAAAATTATTTCAAACATACTGAGAAGTATCTATCACCGTCATGAATGATTAGGAGTGGTACGCCTTGGATATCTGTACGAGAAATGATCTTCATCTTCGGTTGAGCAGTTTTATTAAGAGTCTAAACATATAAAGCCAATCAAGATAGATTGATGTGCAAATTATTCAGGGAAAAATAGTAAAAATGTTCATGACAGAATACAAAGAAACTCTTACTAGAGAAAAGATTACAACTTTTATTATTACAAGAAAACTATAGCTCCTTTACAGTGTTTTTATTAGAATATTTCTGATGATCGGCTAATACTCAAATACCAATAGTTACATTTAGCACTATAGAACTACAAATACCTGATGATTAAAAATTAAAATTTTATTACTCGTATCCAAAAAATCATTCATCTTCGAGTATAATAAATCAATCGGCTTCAAATATGAGCCACCGATAAATTGTAACAGCTTGTTGGATTGTTGTTTAAAAAAAATAATTGTATCACTATAGCGGCTAATCATTAAGCATGCAGTTGGAGTATATGCACATTGAATACTATCAACATCTGTTAATGTGATGTTACTATCAAATAGATCTTTTGGTCGGACACTTCGGTCAACATGACGCTAAAAATTTCAAGAGTTTTAATAAGACTAAACTAAAGCAGCAATTTAAGAGGTAATGAAATAGCTATGATCCTAGATATTTAGTACTTAATAAATAAATAGCAGTGGTAAGTAAATAGTATAGAATAAATATAGTAAGTCTTTAAAACTAGGGATGTAACAATACCATTTGGAGACACCTAAAGATTCCCAATTTTCATGATGAAGATCCACCAATACCAACCAATACTTTTTGTCGCTTAGAACCAACAAACTTAGCTCTATCTGATAGAAGAATAAAAACTACCAATACCAACGAAANTTTCGTTGGTATTGGTAGTTTTTATTCTTCTATCAGATAGAGCTAAGTTTGTTGGTTCTAAGCGACAAAAAGTATTGGTTGGTATTGGTGGATCTTCATCATGAAAATTGGGAATCTTTAGGTGTCTCCAAATGGTATTGTTACATCCCTATTTGAAACATTTTAGTTAAAAAAGGACATTAGCTTTATTCGACGCAAATATCAAGAAACGTTACTTCCCATTTTCAAAAGACTAAGGTGATGTTCTAATTCAGCAAACTTTCTACTCATATAAAGAGACAAAAATAAAAACCATTTGAAGTCTTACTATAAAACACATAGGACATTTGATGAACAGTTGTTTGTAGACAGGTAGTTGAATACTTTTAGTTGATTTCTTACAATTAGAGTAGTATTCTTGAGGATATGTTTGATTATTAATACGGGTAACAACTGGAAAACCAGCAATATCACTATTTGTATTAATTTTAAAAATGAATATTTGTTTAGTCAACGTGAAAAGCGTTTCAGATTTAGCATGACAAAAATGACAAAAGTAATAAGATTTTCAGCACTAAGAGCATCATTGAACTCGCTTAATACACTATTGCTTTCAATAATTGAGCATGCTTGTTGAAAAGTAATACATGGTGGAATTTTATCAAGTAAAAATTGAGGAGAATCAATTGAGCACTTAACGATTGCCGGAATGAAATTAAATCTATTTTGATAATGCATACGTTCAAAAATAAGAATACATATGACAGAAATTTAATACACAGTATAACATTCTCGAAACACAGAACAAATTTTGAAACGAATATATTCAAAGACAAAATATTCTCAAACTTTGTTGTGAAATTTAATATGAAGAATTCTGTCACATTACTTGTTCTACACATTCTATAAAAGTATGCAACCTTAAACTTACGGCTTGAAGCGTAGAGACGTTTCAACTGTTCACCTTCCCGTCAAATTTTTTTATTTATGCTTGTTGACCAACGTTGTTTTGTTTTAGTCTCACAAACCATAGTATCGTTGGCACCTGATCCTATAATACTGTTGGAACATGTTAAATCGTAGACCGATGATGATGGACCACCTATAGCAAGCCAGGGAGAGAATTGACAGAGTGAAATAATACCGGTTGGTTTACGAAATTTCACATTCTTTATAGAATCATGAACATTTATTATTAATATTGGAGGCCAATCAAGCACCTCGATGTGTCGAATGGTTTGCCTATTGCATAGTGAACAAAGTACGTTCGATGGGTTTTTCGAAAAGAACGACTAAAAATTCCGAAGGATCTTCTTTACGACCAGGTATAAAACTCGAAGACAATCTGGTAATATATCGAACTAAAGGGACAGCTGATGTTTGATGTTTGCGATAGTTCAGAAAATGATTCCGATGGCTGTTGAATATTTCTATGGATGTTTCGAATAATTATACGGTGTATACAACAAGAACAGAATTCATCGTTTTCCGTTAATGAACCTACGAAATTAAACAAAAAGATTGCATATAATATTCTTTATATAATGATAATCATCTCTCTACGGAAATGATACTCGAGGCTTAAAAAGAGGTATTTGCTGCTTGATAACTCGCTCTATCTCGTCATCTAAATTTATTGAATCTATCGAGTAGTATATAACTGAGCACGATTTTTCTTTCGATATCTTCATATCTTTTCATCTCTCTCTGCACTTCTAATATAGAACACGTTGGAAGACGATCAAATGCTTCAATAATTACACTAATTGGTATACATCAACACAACATCAAACATATTTTTATTTTTGATTCATTTGAATTGCAGAGCCATTATCTCAGTGCTTGTCGATTTCATCTCATCGCAGTTACAGAAAAAATACCTTTCTTTCGAAGGCAATGCCTCATGCGATGTATGTTCTCAATTGACTTATCTCTTCTTACTTCAATCTTCTCAGTGAAGACATTCGTTCTCATCTTTTTCTGTTATTTTTTTAGTTGATGATCAAAGTCACATGCATACTATGTGTCCTAACAGTTCTCAATGGATATGACGGAAACTCTTCATCTTTAACTTTGGTTGATGTGTTTTAATAGTTTAGTCAATTGAAAGAAATGCTTGAATGCTTGTTGTATTTGACCCTGATAGAAAGAAGTTATGCATTAATCACGAATAATTTATCCCTAGGCGTGACTGGAATAGGTATAATTATTTTTCATTATACTATCACGAATTTAATATTACGTCTTCTATTTGCATTAAAGTTAATTAACCTTCTACATAGAAATAAATAACTGAAATTTCATCTTCGTGTGAACGATAGACAATTATTTTACTAGGCTTGAACATAACTTGTATTAATCTAGTAATGGTTAAAAATAAAGAAAGTTCAATATCTCAAAGACGCCAACTTAATCTTTTTGAATATATGAGTTCATCAACAATTATATTAAATGAAACAGGGCTTGTTGATTAAAACATAATTTAAGTCTCAATCAATTTCTAGTTATTAGCTCTAAATATTCATCCACATAGGAGCATAGAAGGATACACCCATCTATCTCCGCTCTAAGATTACAACAAACGTTGACACATTATTAGTACATATACATCAACCAACATACATTGATCGATGAAAAATTCAAATCGTTTTTTCTATAAGTGAAAGAAGATGAAGTTGAAAAGTGTTAAGATAATTGCAAAGCAATTAAACTACATCAAACTTACAGTTGTAATTGATGGCGTGTAAATGCATACAAATTAGATTACGTATTGAAACATATTGCCCGTGTCGAATATAGTAATTAGATTTATAAGACTGACAATTCTAACATTCATGAAACAAATTTCTATTCTTTGAAACGACTTTAAAATATTCTCTACATGCAAAATAGTGGACAATGATGTATCGAGTATGATACACGATAATATGAAACTCATTACTTTCATAGATTTCTCTCTTTCAATACCCTCGATTGTATTTTTTTCAGTTTGGTTCTATCTAGAGAGTACTAATTTTATCGAGTGCATAGGTTACATGTCTTATGTATGTCTTTATTCAATAGCCATTGAGCAAATGGGGCAATATTGGCAATACACTGAATTATCGAGTTGATGTAACAAATGTTCAGGCATTGTTTTGCACTATTGATATTAATAAGTCCAGTACCACGAACATGCGTTATCGACCATTCCATTTCGACTTGACATAGTGCTAATAGTAGAGTATCATGAAATAGCTTCTTAAAACGTTGTGATGATGTTCCTTCAAGCATATTGGCTACGACATGCGCATGAACTAAACACAATTTTGAATAGAAAAATGGACAGTAAGCAAAAGGAAACTAAAGGTTGGTTTTAGTAAATATACTCGTCTGATTACGATCGTTTAAAGATGGTGAATTGATGACGATGGATGTTGATGAATTTGTACGTTCTAATCATATTATTTAGAAGCATACTGATATTTCTTGTCTGTCTTACTTTTATTGTATGAAGTATTTTCTTCAGTTGTACTAATTGGTGCAATGTCGAAAACTAAAAAAAAATAACCCCTATCCAACTTCATCTTGAAAAACAAAAAGGCGTATGCTACCATATCGGCTTGAACTGGAAAAAGTTGGAACAGTTCGATTTTCAATAGGTGAAAGCCGTGATGAAATTAAAATTTTGGTGCTTCCATGCAATTATCAAAAACGTGTAACGATGAATTTTCAATTCAAATTAGATTATATTACATCTTTCGAGCTGAGGATGAAATCAGGATTGCTATTTTCTTTTGTTTGCTTATTTTCAATTGATGAAGTTATGTAACGAAAAAATTCAGTGATCATTTTCTTTTTATCTTTATTATTTTCAATGGCACGTATCATCATAAATGGAATATGATGTGCTACGCTAACCACCGCAGGGTTTGTGCCTTGTCGAATTGATTTATTACATTTCTTGATTGCAGCTTCAAATTTTCTTATTGATTTTGTGCCAAATAGCTTTTTGAATTCTATAGGATCTCCGTAAAGATCTTTTGTAATTTGATTCACGTGTAACCGATGTAAATGCGAGATTAAATCAATGTCAAGTGATTCACCGAACGCTTCGCACGCATCTAACACTGCCGAGGCTCGATTTTGTATTCTTTGATACCGAAAATTCAGTTGACCATTGTGTCTTGCACCGTTTACAGTGCGAATATTTATTCGACTCATTATGAATATTTAATAGATTTTATAGAAAAAAGTTATTCTTCTAAATAAAAAAGAAATTCATCAGCTTCATGGAAAACTAAATTTTGCATGGCATGCGAGTATGATCCGTGGTCAAGTGTTCGATGATTCAGTCGCCAATTCTAAAACTACAATGATTGAGCACACTTATGCATTAAGAAATACACACGCTTTCTGTAAATTGAATCTAATTTAAATATAATGCAATTTCAATTTGGTGATAAGAAAAAATTGATACATTGGGTGAATCTTTTTTTTTGCATAAAAGACTCATCATGGTTGAGGTTGCGCACAGCGTAACGTGTGTTAAAGAAAGATCAACTATCAGAAAGAATATGACCGTGTGTATGTGGCATTATTGTTCTTTTTCGAATCTTTGAATTTTTCCAGGAGTTTAGCATAAATCGCTGCTGATAATCTTCGCTTTAATTTTTATAATACAAATTTTTAAACAATTAGATATTCATTGTTTTCTCATCGAAGAAACAATTTCACCCACAAGAGATGTTTACAAAGAAAAGAAGAACTGATGTATGATTTTTGTAAGATTACTCATCTGGGTTCATATCTAAAACTTTGAGTGACACTATACCGCTGTTAAACGAGAGATGAATAAGAAAAAATTACATTGCATTTCAAGTGAAATAGAAAATAAAGCTGCTTTACATTAAAAACAATTTTTTTGAATTTATGTATAAATTACAATTGAAAGATTGTTTGGTAAAAGTCCAACTACAGCTGTACCATAAACAACAAGATACAAACTTAAAGATAAAGACTCATTTTAAGACAACAGAGCACAAGGAATAACCTGTATACACGATAGTCATTCCATGTATCGCTACCATGCTAAGCCTTCTTAGTGACTTATACAAAATTAGCGACATCTATATTATTTTTTATTAATACACCCAAAATCCTTTAGCACGTTTCTTAGTTAGCGTTTTTGAATTGAAAATAAATTAGAATCTTAATTCCTAGTGCGTGTGTATATACGAAGTGTAACTGAGAAACAAATCTGTGATACTAAACCAATCTATTACACCAGACCACAGATCAGTAGAATGAATCATCAGCTGTCCATGACAGGAACGAAAAAAATAATAATTCCCGATAAATTATGGACTCGCATTTTATTGGTCCATTCTGTCCATATGAAGTCAACTGCATTTTTTTAGCTGACATATGCAGTTCACTTATTACGACCGTTGCTATACTATAAAGGTAAAGAAAAAAATAATTCAAAACAAGTAAGTAAGAAGTGAAGGTCGGAAACAACGTCAAAATCAAGAACTGGGTATTTTTGAAAAATACTCGGAAGTACCGTGAATAAAGAGTTTGGAAACTTTCAAATATTAGAAAAACTAGTTAGAAGGTTGTATAATTACTGTCAAGATGCTGTGAGTATTGATAATGCTGGAAACCGATATGGCACACTCAAGAAAAACAGTGTCTTGCACTAGCGAACATTTTTGAAAGTTACATAGAAGTTGCGCAACGTCAGATAGTTCTTCCAACGGATACACGGATAGAAACTTTACTACGAAACAAGTCGGCCACCTGAATGGAAGGCCAAATGAATAAAATAAGTTTGTATAATTGCGTATATGTTGACAATTACGTGTTAAGTCACATACAATCCAATTACCGAGTTACGAACCGCTCACCCAATTGTTGGCAAAGGTGATTGGGTGTTTTTAAATTTTGAGTTTTAGTTTTTTCTCAGACAAAAAAGACGTTTTACCAAAAAATAATTTCTTTCCCATGACTGAAGGGACCGGGATATGAAACTAAATCAATTTCCACGTTTGTTTGAATGCTTCCCGTCGAAGATCATAAGTGAATCAAGACTTAAATGGTTGCCAGACTCAGTTAATTGGGTTTTCCGGTAATGGATTCAATCGATCATATTTGTCTGCGTCGAGGTTTCATCTAATAGGTTTGTTTCCGGTCACGGTTTCTGCCAATCAAGCCTTTTGGCCCACCGTGTCAAGAGTTGAGGTGTTTTTTGTTCGCGTTTTCAGTTAGTTGAGTTTTATATAACTAACGTTTCATCACATGAGGTTTTTCTATTGTTGATGTTTTGTCCCGAGAGGCGTTTTCTGGATCTTTATCGTTACGAATCAAGTTTTTTCTCGTATGGTTTTTACCCGGTGTGTTTTGTGTCACCCAAGAATGTCATCCAGTATCTTCAGGCTTGTCGAATTACATTTGGATAGTTCATAATGCAAATTGCTCTTTCCAAAGACAGTATCAGCTTAACCCTAGCATGTTAATCTATTTTTGAGAAGTTTAGAGTTACAAGTCGAAGAATAATGCCAATAAGGAACAAAAGTATCGTTTTGATTGTAAATAAAAGTGAGCCATTATTTAGAGGGGTAGATTATAGATAATGAGCAGCTAGTTTTTCGTGACTGACTTTCCGGGGCATCGTTCACGGCTAGCTGCTGATTAGAAAGGTTCACTGTAGATCTCGCCCGGAAAAAATCACTTCATGTCGCAAATGAATTATAAAATAATTTGAAATTTATGAATTGATTCAAAGATACTTATTTCAAGGAATAATCAATACATATAAATTCTATATGCATCTGCTCGTTCACTCGATCCTATACTAAAGTTTATGTGATTCTTGTAAGTGTATTAAAGAAATGAATTTCCGATACGCTATATCAACGCCTGTCAGGGTCTACCAGGGTTAAAGTAGAGATGGAAAATCCCTTTGAGTCACCCAAATCTGTGTTGTCTTGCAGACTCTTGTAGACCCTCATACCAATATTAATAAAAAATAAGTGAACGAGAATTATTATGTAATACATTTATTTTGTATTATTCAATAATTCATTTGCGTCACCCAGGGGAAAAGATCTGCATGAAATGATACTCATTTATGGAGAATACTCCACAAAGATTTATTTAATGACGCATTACAAGATAATGCTGATTTAGGGTTATGAATTTTCTTTCGATCAATCTTCTATCATAACTTCTAATTTTGCTCAATACATCTAAGCTGATGTAGCTACATTGTCAGTAAAACCGAATTCTCTTTTTGAAAGTGAACTTGAGAACGTGAGTAGGCAATGGTGCGTGGTGTCCCCTAGGGGTTCCGATGATTAGTTAGTCACTGATTTGAGAATTAGTGAGCAGAGAACTTCAGGTTTCTGCGATACACAAAAAATTTCATCACCTGTGGGATTCGACGTATTCAAAGAATGGTACACCGACATTTGAGCATACGATACTTGAGCGCCGCTAGTTGAGCCACCCAATAGTTGAGCACCGGATAGTTGAGCCTTTCATAAACAGATTGCATGTCCGTACGGATATTATCACCTCAACCACGCCCGTACCGGCACAGATCCGCATCAACACCCACACCCACATTGTAGACAAGCTTTTTTATAAGCGTGTACTCGGTAATAATTCTGAATGGAGAGTACTGCAAGTGATAACATATCATTACTATATCGAATTTAGTCGAGAGCCAAGCGAGTCATGCTATAGCGAGCGTTACTTGTGATAAGACTCGTGGCATGAAAAACGACTCTGTATCAAAAATACAACACTGTAATGGTTCGAAAAACATTCCTTATAGTTTCATGCGGAACATTCGCAGTTTCGTATTTTTGATACCCAATCATTTTTCTTGCCACGAATATTAAAACGCTTTTGTGGCAATGGTCAACCCTGTGTATCCGCAGAAAGAACTATTTCAGATTTCACAGCTCCTGTGGAAGTTAAAAGTGGTTTGGTAGTGTACCTATCTGGTTAGAGACCATTGAGAAACATGATTTAACAAACTTAAAACGATCATTTATCAATATATACCTATCTTCGGTCGACTTGATTTAGTACTTATCGGCTAATTCGCATTTGTTTAGTCCTTTAGTTTTTCTCAATTTCTATGCTGTTATCTATATGTTAAATGAATTGTCTACTTTTTGTATCTGTCTAACTCTATATTGCTAGACCTCAGGTACTAAGCAGATGATAAGTAACCAAAGCCACGAAGACGTTGCTGCTAAATCAATCAACTCACATATCAACAGAACATTTGGATAGCAGTAGAATTTGAGAATGAGTAAGAGCAACAGTGGAAAAGATTCTTTTTGGAACCGAAATGCATAATTAAATGTTTGAGTCTGCATGCTAAGTTAGAGATTATTAGTTGATGATAAAGAATAAAATCATCTTCCCATAGTGTGATCCTAAGTAAAGAGAGCACACAGCTACATCTCTCTTTCCAATAAAATGAGCACAGAGGAATAAAACATTGCATTCATTGTTTGGTGAGGTGTAAAGGGTTAGCCACTTTGAGCAACAGAACTTTGCATCAGTTTAATAATGAAGCTGCCTATTGTGCGAAAACTTTTCCTGTTTCTGAATTGCTGTGAAATACACTAATGCTTATCTTTCTTATGTGCTTCGTTACTACCTATTTTTTAGTCGATCAGTTCACACAAAACAGTGATAGGTGAATCTTAAAATGAAAATGTTTAAGCCCTACAGCCATATCTCAAAGTCACCAAGTAACATGGGGAGTCTTTCCAAGATTTTTCTGAGACACTATACAAATACCAAAACCAAATACTAATTCATATGCAGGAACTCGAAGAACTTCGAAACACGAAACAATCTATTGTGATCAAATGTGAAAGCAATACGTCATATCTAACTCATTAGAAGCCAGAACTA
>OENT01003669.1:0-11114 GCA_900239685.1 Rotaria macrura | reverse complement strand
TTTTAACCGAACTGAACCGAACCGATTTAATTTTCAAAAATTTTTAACCGCACCGAAATCGGTTCGGTCGGTTCGGTTCGGTTCGGTTAGAAATCGACTTTAGTCGCATCTCTGAAAGGTAGCCGCCCCTAATTCAATTTTTTTCGATGATTCGGTAGTTACAAGCCACAATACAGGCAGCCTGTAATGAAGAAACAACACCAAATGTGGCATACGGAAATTATTGTAAAATAACAAAAAGTATTGAAGTCAAGAGGAGAACATTCATTTATATTGCGACCGCATGAATTTTTAAAAGAATTTTTGTAAATTTTTTTCTAATTTTTAATTCAGATACCAATTCAAACAATAGATGTAAGTTTCTTGTTGCAACCTGTTAGAACTTATTCTCATGTATACAATTGTCTGATAATACTGTTTGTGTATGCAACATGGCGGTATGATAAAGATCATACATATTAGTCCAATAGAATTTTCTTTTTTCAACTTACTTTCTACGTTGTTTCTTTTTCTCCGATAGTAGATCCACATGATTCCACAGATTTTCTTTCAATGGAAAAATTCGATTCTTGCTGGAGGTAATTCGAGGAATTGATGCAGTCTAAAGAGAAAATGACAATTCATACAAAACTTAAAACTTGATCCACAGACCGCTGAGTAGGGGATATCGATACTGATACTAATACTACTGCTAGTTGATTGTAATCCATTTCTGATTAAACTCTGAATGCTGTCGTTCTTTCTGTTTGCAGAACATGACGTGAATTGATCGAAACGGTCTTCGTCAATTATTTCAGTATGGAAATTATTTTTTTCTATGTCGTTGATTTCGATTATATCCGGATCGAGAGAAGAAGATATGCGGCTTTTTCTAATGCGTGTAACGGTGACGTGACTGAGAGCACTCCGTAATCCACTTGAATTATCGAACTGATTAGTGTCACTAACCCAAGCAGACTTTACTCTAGTTTGATAAACACGAGAAACACTTGTGTGACAGTCGAGTAGCGGATTATTTTGCCTATATATTCGTTCCCTGACAATGCTCATCCGAGAGGCTTGTAGTTTATTACCACTCAAACGTGATACACTAGTGTGAATGTCACTAAGTGGATCAGCTCGATTTTGAGCATGATTGTCAAGGACGTTAACGTGAATAATTTGAAGTTGATTTCGATGCACATGAGTGACACTTGTTTGATAATCACGCAACGGATTATTTTGACAATCTATCTTTTTGCTGATAACTTTCGTGTGAGGAGCAGATTGAAGTTTGTTTCCATTCTTTTCAGAGATGTTATTAATGCCGCCAAAGAGTGGATTGTGTTGTTTTTCGGTATTTTCATTGATATCGATACTTTGAATAGATTGAATTTCAATTTCGTTGACACGAGAGGCTCTATTGTGATCGACCAATCGTTCATTATTTTCTTTATATCTTGGCTTATCGATGCCATGTATTGAAGCAGATGACAGTTCGTTTTGATTTATAGGAGAAACATTACTGTCAGTGTCACGAAGCGGGTCATTTTGTTTACTCGCCTTTTGATCGATACTATTGTTCTGAACAGATACTAGTTTCCGTCTACTTACATGACGAATGCTAGCATAGCCTCGAACGAATTTATTTATATTTGCTTCAATGTGTGGTTTAGTATCATTTTTCTTCGTCGATGAGTGTTTTTTTCGGTTGATACGTTTTACAAGAGTAGGATGAGGCATTTCGCAGCTGAAGGATAGTTGTATGTTTCTCGTCAATGCTGTGCAGTCAATCGACGTATATTTTTCAATAACTATTCCATTTGCATTTTGAATTAATTTGATTTGATTAATAGGTAAGGATTCGCTCATACCAGCACAAACATATAGACATGCAAGGGCTTCATGAGAAGATTGCAATATTTTTCTTTGTTTATTTGATTATAAATCTCAGTAGCATCGACACAAATACTGAAACAAAATCAATCATGAAATGCTAACGCTTAGTGACAGATGCAACTTTTTATCTATTAATATGATGTCAGGTAGAACTTGTTTCGTATAATGGTAGTCTCATTGGGATGTATGAGGTTTCATTTGTCAACGTGTCATAACTATACAGCAATATTCAAATCCATTGAAAAGCAGAGCTCAATAATTTTAAACAAGCAGTTCGTTTCCATCAAAATATGTTTTACTATATTGTGTTTAAAACACATCTGATGCTCTAAACATCGTTTGTAAAATTTCAGATTTCAAAAAGTATCTGATACAAATTCCATGTTTTTCGCTGGGAGGATCTTTCACAAACAAAATAACCAATCACGACGAATCAAGCTCGAAGATTCGGAAGAACTGATATAATTAATTTCCATTGTTTTAAAAGCAGTGATGTATTTTTTTATTGCTTTTACTGTAGAGAAAGAAACAGCTATGCTTCCTTTTGTTAGGATTCTTCGAAAAACAAACGTTCCCACTTCAGTGAATGCATGTTCTATTGCACAATGATTCCCTCACTGAAAATCTTTTAAAGTAGCTTTTCTTATCTAACATATTGCTTTATTTTGAAAAAGGAAGCACTTGTACGTCAACTATCAGTTGGAATTTTTCTACATTATTCTGATGTCAGATATCTTGTTTTAACAACGACAGAAGTATTATCCTGAAAATGATTACAAAATTCTGCATCGAACGGTATTCTTTTCATAAGATATTCGACTATAAAACCACTTTTCACAGTATAGTGAAAGAGAAGGATTTTGGAAACACACTTTTCATTAATCAGATCTAATATATGCTATTTCACATTCTTTTAACTAGGAGTAGCAAATGTGAATATTCATTGAAATGAGCAAATCGTTCGAAGAATGTTTTCAGAGAATAACTGCAGAAGTGATGAGTTCTCTTCCTTCTTTTCAACGGAGCATATTAAATAGATAAGTGTACGAGAAAACAATATGCTGAAATGCAATTTCTCCAACAGCTAATCGTTTACGAATGATTCCTTATCATCTAAGAGTGATGAGTGAAGATGCTGCTTAAAATAAGTTTCCTAGAAGCTTCATTAACAGCACCGTCGTGTTCACTGTGCAAATAGCTTGCACCAGCCATGGGTGTGAAGTAGTATTTAAATTGATACAGAAATCGGTTTGAAGAGACGAGCTAGCATAAATTCGTTCTATACTCATTGTTTTTTTTACTGACGAGTGCAAAGAAATGATTTGACTTATTTTCAGTGCATCGTTGATTTTTATAATTCTGTGATGAGAAGCAAAAACCCTCCTTTTGAAATTTGATTTCGTGCAGCTGTACAGATGTCATCACTTAGATTTATTGTCAAATGTGGCATATCCTCAAACTATTTTGTTTAGTTTGATTAATTTGAAATGCATGTTTCTGATTATATTCATTGTTTTAGTTCATACCACATGATTGATATGCTAATAGAGATTTCATTTTTCTACTAACGTAAAATAGATATAGTTAAACGCTTCAGAACTTCACATTTTCAAAAAACCATGATTAATTTTTTCCATGATTTTATTTTAAACTAAATTCAAACCATCGAGTATCAGTTTTAGAAGATATATAGTTGACATTTGTTAATATTAATTATTAGGGGCAGACTATGAAAAATATATTAATTCATACGTTTTATATTTCAATCACCAATACACTAAGTCAATCGTAAATCGAGCTGCCAATAAATATAAAGTCATGCTCGTCCTTGTAAATGAAAAGCAATCTTCATTTTTTGCATCGCAATATATTCTGTTGGATTATTTTTACTTCTTTGCTTTTCTTGATTAAAAACAAACAATTGAAACCTAAGCTACTATACACGAAAATATAAGATAATTATAATTTAGTTTTACGTTTGCGATAATAAAGTTGCTAGATCAAGGGCAAAACTAGACTTGAATGAAACGATGCATACGCCATTGCCGATGAACTGAATTGCAATTGAGCATTGGGCAATTATAATATCAATCGAAGTGAGCAGGTATTTCGTTTTAATCGAACTGAGTGACCACTTAAACAGTATGAAATACGTTTCATTGTATAATTTTTGTTTGACAGTTAATGTATCAGTGACAGTATCTAGTTGATAGAGACAACGACTCGGTGCGCATGATTAAGGATCGATATTTAATCTATTCTGAAATTCTGACTAGTAACGTTTGCTTACTAGAAGAAAAAGTTAAATAAAAAATTTTATTTTTACCTATGTTTGATGTTTGTTTGATGCTTGAAGAATTTCAGTGATTGCATGATTGAGAGCATATAGTAGGAGGTAGTTTTCCTGTTCTATAGTTAATCTCGCATAGTTCAGTGCATCTGTTCAAACTAGCCAATTTATTGATAAAATAGGCATAAAAAGATGCAATAGTATTATCCTATGGGCTTTGTCAATTCTATTAACTTTATGATTCCAATGTGTATTGCTGTAGTTCATAAAAAGCGTGATTCGATTTTCCGAAATTTAAAATCACAATCAAAAATTGTTTTGGTTTAGTTTTACGATTTTCGAGTCTCATTCAACTGCTACTCATCTGGCTTTCTCTATGCTTGCATTTTCAAAAAAATATAGTATTTCTTCTATCGATGAAACATATTATGCCGAATAACTTTATTTTGGACTCTTTGTTTCAACGAAATTCTATAAAAAAACGTGATCAATTTTATTGAGGGTGTCGGTGTTACTTTCCCTGTATTCAAACATTTACACTCATAAATTGCTGATGATACCCTCAACGGCTTTTGCTGGTCTCCACTTAAATTATTCTGGAGTAGACCATCCGAGTTGATCGATCAAAGAGCAGTTTTTGTTAAGGGAGAAATTATTGAATTACTTCCATTATCTTTTATACAATTTGCTGCTATAGTGTGGTTCTTTGGTTGCTCTATAATAGCATGATATGACATGTTCGTTTTGACAGAGACTCTAGAAGGAACGTCAAGCTCTTCTATTATTAGTACTGGTTATGTTAATAATATCTTCGTCCAGTTTCGTGCATAGACTCCCAAAAGGAATGCTTGAAGATGTCAGCCATCATTTTCGATGTATGAAAGAGTATTTAAAAGATAGCAGTAATTTCTATTAACAGCACGACCGCGGACCTGCGCTCTCGTATGGGGAAGGTTTAGAATTGAAAAGTGAAGAATACTGCCTCAGAAATCAAAAGTGTGCTATACCAACAGTTTATCAAGCTCGTTGATAACCATAAGAGGAGTGATATATACTTCAGTTTTTCCTCCGATACATGTTGCAATAAAAATCTATCGAGTAATTTCATCCCGAACGTGCACTTTTTTGACGTTGTTAGGTTGTATTTTTCTCTGAAAAATATTCGAAAGAATTTATGAGATTTTATTGTAAGAATAAAACGAACATACTGCAAAGATAAGCCTGTTTGCATGATACTCATGTATCGGACAAGAAGATCAGTCTTATCTTTATGGTTTGAAATGGTAAGTCATGAAAGTTTGCCCAGTATAAATTAGCGAAAATGTGGAATTCAGTAACAAAATGAAATTCCGTAACGAACGATACGCTAAGCTTTTAATTTGATGCAGCAAAAGTGGATCAGAAGCGATCTGATATTTTAACAGGTTTTTAGAAGCGCAACAACTTTTGAATGAAACACTTTATTGGTGATAGATCTAAACAAGTTCTATTTCTCATGAAAGCTCCCGAAAGTTTGCTTAAATTATAATGAAGTTACAAAGACCACAATCTCAAAAACTGAAATTCTGTAACGCTCGGCCATGCCGATGTGTATAGCATTTGTCAATAAACTATTTTTCACGCGTATTGTGTTTATTGTTGCAATATGAATAGACTCGCTTCGGGAAAATTCCTCACACCTTGAAATTAACTCACAATTAAACGTACTCTTGTCGAGCAACTCTGCTTTTCTGCTGAGTTTCATATTTTATATTGAAAGTGAAGAAGCATGTCTTTGCTGAATCAAATAAAAATATGTTGACGAATTTTTCCCTTCTGTTGGTTGTATTGTTGTTGTGATGAAATTTTGAGTTGTGTTGACTATTTTCTTTTTCCTTTGTAGAACTGAAGCATGGTTTTTCATTATCAAATAGTTTCACCTCCATAAAAAGTAATTCTCATAATATTTTTTCGAGCGAGCTTGATTAATTATGGCTGATCAAAATGGTTGGTACACATCTGTTTGTGGTATGTGCACATTTAAATTACCGATGCGATATCAAGAGTTAATCCCTATTGGACAAGGTGCTTTTGGTGTTGTGATGTAAGTTAAAAAACTAATTTCACTTCATTTTTCTAATTTTTCGATTTTTCTTTAGTCGTGCCAAAGATACAGTATGTTTGCCCGTGAAAATGAGAGACTTAATATTTATACATATTAAATTAGGAAACCGGTCGATATGTAGCGATTAAAAAAATGCTGCGTACATTTGAAAACAATGTACATGCAAAGCGAGCCTATCGAGAGCTCAAACTTCTCATTTGTCTCAACCATCAAGATGCATGTGTATGTAAAATCCAGCAGTAGTTAGACTGTCTTGAATAGATAAATTTGTATTTCAATCTAGGTTGTACGATTGTTCAATGTGTTTACACCAGAGCAAAACAAGTTTGAATTTCAAACATTGTAAATTGTTAAATTATATGTTGAGCAAAGAGCTAAATGCTCCCTTTTTTACTCTACAGTTACTTAGTCTTAAATTATTTTGATTATACCTTGCATCGAATTATCAAACAACGCAGACCATTTCCGGAAAGTCATATTCAACAAATTATATACTCACTTCTTCGTGGTTTCAAGGTATTTCGAGACATGACAAAAAGTCTAGTTTGTTCAATCTTTCTCTCTCATTTAGTATATTCATTCAGCTGGAATCATCCACCGCGTAAGAAAAACAAAATTACATACTTCTTCATCTACAATCATTGCTACTTGCCCTACTTAATAGGATCTAAAACCAGTCAATATAGGCATTGATAAAAACTCTAAGATTGCAGTAAGTATTTTATCTAAGTTTAACTCATAAAATGAAATGATTAAAAGAATTCCCACAGAATTGAACAATTCAATTATTCCATATATCGTACGTCGACAACAGACTGCGATATCAAATTTTTTCTCTGCTATGTAAGCAAAAATACTATTCTGGATTATATTTTGTAAGTTTGAAAAAGCGGTTGCAAAGCAAACACTCACTGATAGCATTGTAAGTAACGGAAAAAAAAGTATAAGTCAAAAGCTAAAAGAAACAACCAATCTTAGTCATTGCAGAAAATGAGTCATATTCAGATCGAAGTCAGTTAGTTTTTTTTATCTGGTTTTTCAACCGATCTCTCGATTCTATGCTAGTAGTTTATGAAAAGGTGCCTTTTGTTGATTTTTCCAATGCAATGTTTTTCCTTTCCTATACTATATGTGCTTTTTATTGATTCAATTTATACATCTTGTAGCAGTTATAGTGCAAAGGGATAGAAATCTTTGACATCAAATTATTCTTTATGTTACTCCGATGTGTTATAGAAAGAAAACAAGAATGATCAACACAGCCAACTATCAGAATTTAACGAACTCTCTATACGAAATGTTATTCTCTGGAGTAGTACCCTTAAAAGTTCGTTTATTCTCTAGCCTATATCTAACCTTGCGATAGTTCTGAGTTTGCACCCATATCCTACCCAACCGTACAGTGAAAGGCAGTAGTTTGTATTATTTCCACTATAGGAAGCTGACCAAGAATTAAAAACATGTTTCTCGTTAAGTAACTAGTCGATTTCTCTTTTTCTTGATGTCGTCAGAGTATACGTTTCTAATAGACAGGCAAAATAGCTTGGTACCATCAGAGGAGTGTATTCCAACACTTTGACTGGTCATTCAAGAAATATCTGGCAAGTCCATTATTAAACTTGTGCTTGCAGCAGATATCGCCTTTCGAATTTCCAGGACACTAAGATATCCTTCCTTCCTGTTGTATCACACGACTAGATATCTTAAAACTGGCCATCGTTACGCGTGGCAATGACCATAGTCTTGACCGTGATTGTATCTAGGCCATTCAGAAATAGTATGAGGGGTGAATATTTTTTCACACAACTTTTTATTCAATGTTCTGCAGCTCTGCGAAGAGGTAGGTGAATTTCCTCCACGCTACCATCCCTTCCCTCTCGGTCATTACTTCTCATGAAAAAAGAATAGAAAAATATCAAGCAACATTAGTATAAATGTCTCATGGGTATGATTGTGGCAGTGACTGAAAAGTTCTCGTCAAGCTGATATCTGAAAATGATTCACCATATGTTAACTGTCATGTGGACAGGTCTAGTGCGAAATAATAAGTGGCAATGTTATGGCTTTTGTTTTATTCGAAAAAAATAAAAATTAGACTCAAATCTCTCCTAAAATATGTCGGGAAATTTTCAGAATGTGCTTTTCGTAATACGACAATTGATCACGGCTTAAACAGAGACAAAAATTTCTGTATCGTGTGCAAGAAAAATACAGAATATTCATATGAGATATTCTTGAAAATATTTATTCAACGAAACAATACAGACCTTATGTAATCAAAAATCTTTGGTCGCACTCTTAAGAAGAATTATCATGTAAAGAATATGTAGGTTAACTGAATTAAATGCCATCAGAAAAAAAATCTAGTTTACTCTACTTATATACTTCAACCACAACATCTTAATATCGGACAATCGTAAAAGATCTAATGCATCATCGAGTCAACAATGTTTGATTTTTTTGTCTTGTTTAAGAAGTCTGAAATTTCCTTTGAACTGAGTTTCTAAAAAGACGTTTTCGACAGCAACCTTAATCATTTTAGTATGTTCTCAATTGAAATGAACAAGGCCGATCTCTTCTTTTTTGATCTAGATGCTTCAATATATTTATTTGCAGTCTATTTCGAGAGCTGATTATTCGCTTGTTTCTTCAATAAGATACATATTCGTGAATAATTGACTGTAAAAGATTTCGACATCACATCACACAAACGAATAATACCGAATCGAACTAGAGATGAATTGGTATTCGATCGTTCAATATTACTTTTCAGATTTTTGATTTTGGTCTAGCCCGTGTAGCATCAGACGACAATGCAACTGGCTATGTTGTAACTCGGTAAATTGACAAAACGTTTTTGATTTCAACATGCATTTAAGTTGATCGTGTTAGATGGTGGCGGGCGCCAGAAGTGTTCCTCAGCTGGGAACGATATGATGAGAAAATCGACATTTGGTCGGTTGGTTGCATAATGGCGGAATTGATACTGCTCCAACCGATTTTTCGTGGTACAGATCATAAAGATCAATTAAACAAAATATTTGATATAATCGGAAAACCAGACGAAGATATAATTAATGATATGTGCACAGGAGGTACGTATAAAATAGGCAGTATTCTTATCTAACTCACTCAAGCTTCATAATCGAAATTTCTCATTCATGTTGAACGAGAAGTTTTTGTTTTGAGGGGCTATCTGTTGATCGGCTTGTTCCCATAGCGCACTCCTATAGGAAGCAATAAGTATTTGTATCAATATTCAAAATAAACGCTAACGATACTGTATAGAGCATATTTTCAAGAGTAAAATAATATAACCTGCTGTTCGAAAAACAATTTCTTTGAATTTTCCAGAACATTTACATAAAGCACTGGACCCCTTATTGTCAGTTACAGTTTCTCAATGTTGCTTTGAAATTAACCATGTACCTTGTTGTTTAGTTTGAAATCCTACTTTCAAATGTGTTGTCAACTATCTGGTGAAGCTTTTCTTCTGGCAAAATATGAATTTTTTGTCCTCTCCTTCAGATTGAAATACTCTCGGAAGAAAAGTTGATCAATTCTAACATAAAAGTGGTACAGAAACGATTGTATTTTAAAATTGCTATGAACCATTTTCCAAGTACCATTCAACAAACTAGTGCGCTATTGCTTATGTTTATGGTAAATTCGAGTTACTACTTTTTCTCCGTGTACATCACAACTCGAGCTCGGTGAATGCAAAACTACTTCGAAGACGTGATTTTTGGGTAATACCATTATACTCATAAATGAGCGATAAGTTTAACATTATACGCGTCTCATAGGAGCTGGATCCACTTGAGACCTAACGTGAACCTCTGGCTTATTTATTTAGTAAAAAATTCCCTCAGAGAACTCCGATTTTTTGTTTATTATGCCATGTTTGCGCATATAAAACATGTTATTCATACGGGCTCTTACATATAGGGTGAACCATTTGGACTACCTAACCGCTCATAAATTTTAAGTGTGCATAGCTTAGGTGCTAGTGAAAAATGCAAAATTACGAAGCCCCCAAAACGATAGTTACCCTCATGTCTTCCGTTAAAATTGATAAGTATTTCACTACAATATCAAACTACGTTACAACATGCACCAAAAGTTTGTATTGTTTAACTTTGAGTGTAGATTATTCCGTAGATGATATCTATTAGTCATTGATATATTTTGAAATTTTAAGTCCAAAAAAGTGCTTCCTTATTGAGATACCAATGTTCTACAAGTTACCCATATGTTTGAAAAAATTTGAAATCAACGGTTATCCAACATATGAATACTTAAGAAATGGAGTTACTTGGTGAAGTAGAAATTTTCAGGATGTTATCGTCACAAATAAGTCTCTCTTTGAGCATCGATTCGAAACTTTGTATAATGATGCAGATATATACTCTATTGAAAGGTGAAATTTCGAGTTCCGTAGGGATCTGCAAAGTGTTAGTTGTTGTCAATGTAATCTTTCGTGGTTAGATTCACAATAATGTATGTTTAAAAGTAGAAACAATCGATAGATACAAATCGCGAGCGAATCGATAGGAATCACATCACTGAATGAAAAAAAAACATGTGCAACAGCGTGAGGGTTCCTATTTTTGGCGTTTTTCCCGAATGAAAACCGCGACAGGAAAACTTTGCATTGTTTGAGAGCTCTTAATGCTGTAAAAAATTCGCTCTCAGTCTCTTTTATTTCGAGGGGTTCAATTTGATAGCATGGAAGAAAAAGGATGAGATAAGTCTCTGCCTTTTGAATAATCCTCCCAACTAGCTCACTTTCTTAGTTAATGGAAAAATCTGTCTCCTAAAGGCAAAAGCGTTACATTCGAA
>OENT01003668.1:0-11115 GCA_900239685.1 Rotaria macrura | reverse complement strand
ATTTTATTTTTCATTGATATGTATTCGAATTTTACCCAATAAACCATAAATTAAATTTATTCATGCTCCATTTTTATTTTTTTATCATCAACTTCTTTTCTTTGTATTTCATGATGTCGACGTTTTACATTGTCGGCATCAAGTGTGTCGAAGTTTTACATTGTCGACATTTTTTTTCTGTCGACATTTGACTTTCGACATTTTTTTGTCGACATTTATTTGTCGACATTTATTTGTCGACATTTATTTGTCGACATTTATTTGTCGACATTTTACCGTCGACGTTTGGCTACTTTCCCATGAAAACTGTTCAGCAATCAAACAATACAAATTGCTAGCTACTCTAATAATATCAGCTTTATCTGAGGATAGTTCACTATTTAAGCCAGACCAGATTGGATGGTTTATACTTTGATATATCATGGTTCGAAGTAATCATGCACATAAACTAATAGCCAGAAATTTTACATTATATGCTTCTTACAAAATGCTTTAGGATGAGTCATAAATGATTCCCTTTGCATTTTTTGGCATGGTCTTTACTATAGATAAAACATACTGTGATAATCTAATAAAATAATCAATTCATAGTCTGGATAGCAAGTTTACTGGTTCGATTAAGAACGTTGCCATCATCTTCTCTATATTGATTTTGATAAGTACACACAACTTTTTCCTATTTTTAGTGATTCTAGATCTTTATTTTGTAATTAAACGAAGTAGAAACATAAAAATAAAAAGGAAATATAGAGAATGATGTATTTTTAATGCTGAGCTATTAGAAAGAAGATTAAGATAATTTATTACCATATGGTGTACATCATCGATAGCTTTAACATTTTCAGGATTGGAATAATTAGCGCCGGTAGATACAAACCCATGTGCCATATTTGAATAAGTCTCATATTGGCATTGGCTAGCCACTCGTGAGCTTGTCCATCGATCAATAACACTTGATACATTTGGTTTCAATGGTGGATCATCACCTGCAGCAATGAATAGCACTGGCTGCTGTAATTGACGAACCTCATCATCTGTTAACCATGCACCATGAATTGAAATCCCCGTGAAGAAGAGTGCGGAAAGATTCGAACACGCTCGAACAACTTGTAGACCACCCCAGCAGAAGCCTATGATAGCTATACGACGTGATGCTGATGTTCTTCGGAGCCATGAAGCAACACCATGAAGGTCAGATGATACTTGAGACCAATTACCAAGTTGAGCTAGTACTGTGGTAAGATTATCAAGATGTGAGGATGCCGTTTTCCCGCGATAAAAATCTGGCATGGCCACTTGTACTTTGTACTCTGCTGATAGACGATCACAAAACACACGTGTCTGACTTATATTAAATCCAAAAATATCATAGACGACAATGATGGATAGATCAGCTTTTGAATTCGCATTACTATCAACTGTATAGACATCGATGTTGTTAACCCGAATCACTTGACCTTTTGGATAAGTCTCATTCCACAAAGATTTCGTTTCGTCAGTTTGAATCTCTGAATGAAAAATATCTATTTTCCTATAACAGTTTTATTCTGATGCTTCGAACTAACCGTAAACACAAATTAATATTACTAGAATACAGCGTAACTGCATCATGTTGTCGTTGTTCTTCGAATTCTACTGAATAAAGCATACAGGAAAAAAAGAATAACGCTTATCGTAAAGCATCTTTGATGACTTTAAATATCATGACCGAGCAGAATGAAAAGAAAAGTGTCCTATGACATATCTGCAGTTGTAGCCTCTCTTGATATACGAATAAATATCATGCCTTATACATTTGAAGATTATCATACCATGCCAAAATATAAAGGTAGCTTTGTTCGTGTTGAGTCTGCATCACTACTGTCATTTGAATACATGTGTAGCATGGGTCTACGAAAATTGATCGAACGAAAATTGATCGTGGTAAATTGGTCGATTCGAAAATTAATCGAAACGAATATTGGTCGAGAAACGTGTCATAATGTAATTTCTGGACCAATTTTCGTTTCGATTAATTTTCGAATCGACCAATTTACCACGATCAATTTTCGTTCGATCAATTTTCGCTCTCCCGTGTAGCATAGAGGTCATTAAAAAACTATCGATACTATTTATTTAGTATGAAATCCTACGCCCGTTTTATTCAATGCATTGGTGACTTGGCTTGTTTTCTGAAATTTGAGCTGTATTCTTACTAGCACATATGAATTTTATTTTCATATTAAATATTTCTCTGAATTTCTGTTAAATTAAAATCATTAAAGCGAAATTTACTAGAAAGATGTATGTATATAATTTGCACCAAGTTGCGAGAGTTTTTTGCATTCTTTTGAATCCGCAGTATTTATTGGTAGTAGAATCATGAAAAGTCCCAGTCTTAAGGTTGAAAAATTATTTAATGTTTTAAACGTAGAAACTTCAATGGTTAATAGATAATTCTATGGGAAAAACCCTTCTGATATAGAGAATGAAGAAATAAGAATAAATCTGTCCTTCGATACAATTTTCGTTTGATTGTTTGTTGTTATAAGTAGTATGATAGATAATAGTGAAGAGATAACCTTCGTTAAAGTTTGAATGCTGTGAAAAGAGTATAAAATAACAGTACATTTCTTCATCCAGTTATTACAGTCTTATTCAGATGATGTGCAGATCAGGATTCAAACTTTCTATAGCATGTGATGTGATGCATTTTCTGCTTCTAGATATTTCTTTGTGGTAATTCGTGAGTTTAACTGTCGATACATTCTACTGATATGACTTCTTCAGTAACCTATGTCAATAGTTTAGATGAAGTCATGTTTCTTAGTTACTTTATTTTATCATTTTTTTCATTTCTGATGTAGCAATACTCGATAAAATAAATTTATACTTTATGTGAAGCGATTTATCATTATCAATCTGCTGTTCAACTCTAAGGTGCATGCATTGGCATAGATGTTCTGCTGGAGAGCAACAGATGCAGTCTTATTAGCTAATATAGACGCAAGTGTAGATATCAGCGGTTGTCCAATGAAACTAGACGAATTGCATGTTGATCCATTTTCCCCAGAATATACCAAAACAAAGTTTAACATTAACGATACAGGACAAATTTCTTGATTCTTTACGGAATACATTGATCTCTGCCTAATATCTATAGAGAATTTATAGCGATTGTAGGATACTTGAATCATGGTTGAATGTAGATGTCACAACAAAATAATCCTTCGTGTATGTATAGGCTCGAATGCTTATCTAAGCATTTATGACTATTGAGTTTTATTGCAACAGTGAAATTTTGTGTATGGTAGTAAAATAATATCATGCAAATCCTACGTTCGACGTTAAACGTTTTATAGTAATTATGATAGTTCATGAATTTTGTAAAATATCTTCGACTTCATAGATTGGTTCAAGTAATGTTTTATTTTTCTATTTTTAAGTCAGAATTTCATTTCAAAGATAGCTGTATAATGATCACGATTTAGTGAAAAACTCAAAAACATCGTACAAGCTCTTTATCTTGCGTCTCTATCGATCGTAGATGGATCGATTCTTTCCTTGGTCGATAATATGGATGCACACGAATTTATTAGATACTCTGGATTCAATTGGATGCAGCCAATTGTATTTATTACTGCATGAATACAACATCTTGGTTGATATCAATCGTAGATGTAGTCAATTCAAGTGAAAGACATAGTATTTCTATAGATTTTCTTGACAGATTCAATAACCAGTTAATCAATCCTCTCGTAATCATTGTTTTCAGAAATAGAAGATGGTTCTTCATAATGTCAACACAACCGCATAGTCACAAAAGAAACAGTTTTCCCGGAAAAAGAACGAGGAGTCTTCTGGTCATCAATCATGGATTTCTTAACGATCATTAGTAAACACTCAATGCGATCTGAGACATTAATTCGATTCAAATATGTCTGAGATCCTGCAGTAGGAACTGTTTAAAAGAACATATCATCCGTTACGCATGAAAAATTTCATACGTTATCAAAGTAAAGTGCACAAGTCGAATACAAGTGACACAGAATCTACGATATATTGAACGTTAGATAAAAGAGGCAGCATCAGGGCAGATAATTGAATCAAAGTGTGGATTATTGTTATTCATTCAGATGATTAAATCTAATTCGATTACTGATCGAACTCACATTTCGGACTAAGTGATGAAAATATGCGCATTGCAACAGCGGATCATTTCCTTATGATCGTATACAATCTAATAGTGGTGTAATACGATAGCGTTTACGTTAGCCATTCATAATTTACCGTAAATGATAGCACAGAGATTACCATATAACATCACATATTTCAATGGCATCTGAAAAAGAAGCGACTCAAAAGATGCCAGGACACACTTTCAACATGTCGACTGATCTCTTTTATATTTGTACGAAAAAAGTTGAAATGAATGAATGTTATAGCATACTGCACCGATAGCAGCGCTGTCTGTTAAAAAAACGACGGATACAGTGGAAGAATGGGCAAAGTGTTAGAACTTAGATGTTCAGTCCTTTTGAAACATAACTGAAACAGATTTATGAAAAGTTTTCTGATTGTTTTAATTTTCTTATATTTCTTATGATTATTCTAAAACAAAGACTTATTCAACAGCTAATTAGTAATAAATTCAAATTATTATTCTTTATTTAGATGGATGAAATGGAAACAAAAATTGAGTCTGTCGGAATACATGTTTTTCTATAACGTCATCATTTGCAATTTCAGATTGGTGCTGTTTTAGAATTTGTGTTCGTATTCTACCCTCTATAAAAAGATGCATATATTTTGTCATTCATACCAAAAAAAGTCAAAACTGTTGTAGCATTCTTTTATTGCTCAAATCAAAATTCCTTGTTCTAAGAAAACGTGAATATTATTATAATTTTTACTGGATAAAATACCAATCTTATAAGTATTATGTTGTATTTACAAGTTTTTCTATCGCGTTTGGACGCATGAAATGTTTCACTGAAGACACAATTTCAAACGAAAGCGTGTTCGAAATCCTACTTCAACCGCTTTCATGTACGACTTTGCATCAACCTAATGCAGACTTGTTTTAACACGTAATGTTTGTGTTTGGTGTTCGTATGAGTTTCCTGAACAACTACACTATAAAGTTTCAGGTAGCAAGGTGAATCAGAAAAAGATTCTCCGAATTTTCTCTTATGGAACGCAAAAGAGACATAGCATAGGATTTTTCCTTTTTCGTTACATTAATTTGCTTATGCAGAAATAAAATATACGTAATTACAAGCTGATGATACAGATGAATAAAACAAACGTACGAGCCTATACTTCTTGAGAGAACATGAAAACAAATAGATAAATCATGTCTCATCTGCATTTTTGTAAGGTTATTCATCTGGATGCTTATACTTCAACATCACCGTAAAGTGGGAAAAAGAATGCAATTTTGAGAAGTCATTTGGTTTTGTGAATTGATTTTGACTTGTTTTTATTGAATAAGTGTCATTTTTTCAATATTTTTAGATGACAATCGATGAAAATCTGCGAAAAAATCAAATATTCGAATGAAACAAATATTTTTCGATCGTTTACCTACTGTACTAGTTCATTGCATTTTCCAGTATTTGTCAGCCGATGATCTTTTCTGTGCCTTATTCAATTTAAGCCCTTATTCAGATTATATTATTAGATTAGTTACGATTGATATCACCTCAACTTCAAATCATGTCGTACATCTCAATTTGATTCTGTCTGTCGTCATATCCAATCAGACCAAGTATTGTCAATTAGATTATCCGACGCTGATGACACACCTGGTCAATCAAGATTATTTTTCACTTGATTCAAAATTATTAAACAGTTTTTTCGTCTTACATCCCGAAGATTAATTAAAATTGATAGAGGTTCTCTCAAATTTCTATGCTATGAGCTCTATCAACTCAAACTTATATCCTCGTTAGAGTATATTCAAGAATCTTCAACATCTGAACAAATTGATGATGTCATCGTACAACTCCTACCTCAACTCCATAGTCTCGTACTTCATGACGCTGTACATTTAACTAGTATTTTTACAGTAGTTAAAATTTTTCATAATCTTCGCCATCTGACCCTAGGACAATATTGGTTCTGTCAAACTCCAACGTATTTCTCGGTTGACACCAAAGTTGACTTTCCTCAGCATTCATGTTCACGAGAGTGTTGCATGGCCCAAGTTGAACTACAATCATATGCCACCACAGTCACTTACTAGATTTATTCACAATGTTATGATTAAGTTTAATTTTACGGTTCCCCTATGTTTTCCAACATGTTTGATTTATAGGATTTCGTAAACAATTTGCTAGAGCAACAGAAATACAATCGATGAAGCATTAGTAGAATTTTGCTGCATCAAATATGAACTAGGTACAAGTGATATTGACAAGTTCAGTTAATAAAGAAAAATAGAGGAGATAAATGAAGGCATTGGCGCAAAAAAGGGATATTCTGATGACTCATGGGATTTTATCCCCTGATCACAATCGTTCAAGTTACAATGATCGATCAGGACACAGCAATATTGAGCATAAAATTGTTTTTTTCTTGATTATATTAGTTATTTATGATAGAGTTTCTATTCATTTGATGTAAAAGACTCCATAACAACAGTCGACTATATATAAGACAATTTATTCTGTTCGATAAATCTTTTTCATTCCACGTCAAATAGTGCGAATTTTTTCTTCTAAAAATCTCTTGTGTTTAGATGATTCTTTCAATTTCCATTATGGTTGTTCAATGTTTTGTTTTTCTCACATTAAATAGATTATCTAATTTAAGAATTGTTCTATCATAGAAGTTCTTTTCATTAGATGACCACCTGGAAAACATTTTCTATTCATATTGATCTTCAATTTTACTTCAATTAATCTTAAATATTCTATCATACAATTTGTATGTATTTGAAATCGATCTCATGCATTAAATATTCAGATAAAGAAGAAACTTGATGTGTTCCTTTGAAGAAAATCGTATTTTGAGTAAAATTTCTTACTGGAGAAAAACATTCTTTTCTGTTTTGGAAAGTTTAGATTGCCCAGTGATTCTTGAACAAATGGAACTCTTATTGTCAAAGTTGTTTAATCTGAAACATTTCGAAATTCAATTAAGCACACCGCAATGAGGATCTATGTGATGGTCAGAAATGGAAAATACTTTCATCTCAATTGAATATATTTGATTTTAAATTCAATTTCATTTCATAAATCACACGCAGTAATCAAAACGAATTTCTTTCGTCATTTTCTCATCCGTTCTGAATAGAAAAAAAACAATGGTTGGTTGTCTGCAATCAATACGAAACTTATACTGTACCTCGTTTTGCGGAAAAATTTGCTTGTGAATCCTTTCTACCTTTGATCTTTCGAACAGTATCAAATGATAGACTGTTCTATGCACATCATACTCACATTAAACAAAATCGGTGAACATCAATGCTTGGTTGATCACTATCACTTTCCTCATGTACGAATGCTTCTTTTTAGAAAGCCTCTGCCGATCGATTATCTCCATTCATTAGTCAATTAATGTGCAGTATGATAATTGAAAACCTCGTTGGAAAAATTCATTTAACTAGCAGAAAGTATGTCACGTCTTTGTGAACTTGCATGAACATCATCATCATTGAACGGATCAAAAACTAGTTTTTTTGAACAGATACACACTTTACATTTCAACACGATAAATTTCATCGGAAGAATTGATGAAAACGTTTATCTTACATGTTCACTTGAATCGACGTCTCTACGTACATGGTGGAATGCAATCTCAATGACAGATGGAGCGATTCATTGATGAATTTCAATATTTATTCTATGGTTCATTTGAATTTGAGTTGTTGACAACAGTGCGAGTACAAGAAACGCATAAATGGCTCGTTAAAAATACCCAATGGTTGAGGCATGCGAATTTTACTTATAGAATCGATGGCAGATGGATACATCTGTGGATCGGCGATAATGACTATAAACAAGATCCCAGTTCAAATGAAAACTTTAATTCTACATAAAATCAAGTTTTGTTTTGGAAAATTTGACGAGGAATATTCATTTGTATTTTATAAAATTATCCATGATTATCTGTTGATTATAATCATTATGCTATAAGCTTATAGTAATCAATGGCTATTAGTTTACTTTTTGAATTATTCGAGGAATATATGAACGACGGATATAATTGATTATTTTAGTTTTAGTTTTTATAATCCAGTTCGATTTCGAACAATAAAACAACATCTGTAGTTCATATTTCTGAATAAAATTTTCCTCGATTGCTATCGATCATATCGACTTGAAAAATTTTCACTCCTTTATCAGGCTTTTGAAACAACAACAAGCAAGAACGTTCACTGGTCTCATAATTTCAGTCAATATGATAAGTAGTGCAGATCATATGAAACGACGGTAATGGCTCCAAAAATATTTTTGCGTGTTTTGCATTGATTTTATTGTCTGGACTTTTGAACATCATCGATGCTTTAACACCTAAAACTCTCCGTGGGCATATAGATGACTAGCAGTAATCGAGTGTTTTCAACGAATATTTTACAAATTTTCTTAAATTAGCACTAAAATCGATCGGAAGACCGATGAGACGATAGAAGAGGATTTTTCTGAGATAAAAAACTATACTATATTCAAAAAGCAGTCTGAAAATATCAAAAATAGATGAAAATCTGATTTCTATCAATCGCGCAAAACCATACTGATCCAATTACATGAGTTTTCTTCAAAAACTACTAATTATGGTGGGGATTCTGTCGATTTTCATACATTTCTAGTAAAAACTGCAGTTTCTATGATGTTAACACTATCCAAAAATTCACAGCTTTATTTCCATAATTTAAATGATAGGTACCATCCTCTATCGATTTGACAAAATATTCGGTTTACATTCAGTGTGATCCATTGCTTGAACGATACGAGAAAATATCTACGACACCGTCTTCTATGACTCAATATAGTAGTAACTGTGTCTGCGAATGTTGAATGGAAACAGAAGCGTTGCTAAATTTGATCATTCAAGTTCAGATCGTTTATATTACCTTAGACTGTATACAGTCTGGTGCATATTTATGAGACCACTTGTGTAAAATTAAGCTTAATGAAATTAATTTTTTCGAGTGATTTGATATAGATTAGTCATAAGAATGTTACCATTAAATTTTCAAACACTAATCCTTTCATTTTCATATATATGTAGAATTTCCTCCATTTTTGTGGTGCATAATTATAGGACCACGTGATAGGTTTTTAGTCATAAACGAATCGTGAGTAACTTTAAGTAAAATTAGCAAATCAGATAGCACTTCACATTCAAGTTCAATTATGCCGAGAGCAATACAGTTAACAGAAACCGAGAAAAAGTCTATCTTAGACCTACATAAGAAAAACAAATCTCATCGAGAGATTGCAAGGAAAATCAATCGATCAAAAACTGTGGTAACAAATTTTTTGAATGATCCTCTAAAATATCACTCAAGAAAACGAACTGGTCGCAGAAAAAAAAGTCGACGAACGTACAAAACGGCTTGTTTTGAGAACTAACAGCAACAAGTCAATATCTTACGCCAACATTGTTGATAATTTAAGTTTGAAAACGTTGATATGGGCGATCAATCGTGTTATAACAAGGTCAAATATACTTGAAAAAATAAAAAAGAAACATTCTCCTGCATTAACAACAGCTCACAAAGATTTACGATTGAATTGAGTCAAAGATCATATGATATGGAATAACGGGTGGAACAAATTCATCTGGTTGGATGAAAAGAAGTTTAATTTATACGGTCCTGATGGTTTTTCGTACTATTGACATGATCTTCGTAAAGAAAAAGAGATTTTTTCGACTCGTGCTCAAGGTGGTGGTCGTGTCATGATTTGTGGGTTGTTTGGCTGGGCTGGTAAGAGCTCCATCTGATTTATAGATGGACGGATGAACTCAAATAAACATGGTGAGATGTTCAAAAACCACCTACTCAACAACACTGATAGTTTGGGCGGACTTGAATGAGCCTTTCAGCAGGATAAAGCTCACGGCCCATCAAGCAAAGGTCAATCTGGCTTGTTTCAGGCCGGAAAAAAATAACGTTTTGCCGTAGCCATCATTATCTCCAGACTTGAATCCAATAGAAAACCTATGGGGATGCTATCAAGGAAGGTTTATTCAGGAGGGAAGTGATTTAGAAAGAAAGAACAGTTGAAAGCTGCAATACTCAAGTCATGAGAAGAAGTAAGCAGTAATTAACTTCTCGATTTACTCAGTTCAATGTCCGACATAATATTCGAATTTATTAAGCTAAATGGAGCGAAGACACAATATTATTCGGTATTTTGAATTCGTTCTTTTCTATTTCATTTACAGTAGCCTCTTATAATTATGCACTATAATTAACCACGAAATTTCTGAAATTAATGAAGAATAATTGATAAAATCTTGAATATTTCCCTACTGTATACATATGCCTCAATACCTTTAATTTCAAAGAATTAGCGCGATTCGACTTTTGTAAGTACCAAAACTAGTGGTCTTTTAATTATGCACGAGACTTTAATTCCTTCATCCCTTTCAATGTCTTACTCAAATGATATTTATGAAACCCTTAAAGCAAGAAAATTATTACAACTAATGTCCTTCGAACATTGCTCAGATCTGAAATCAAAATGATGCCGAACGAAGTGATATCCTACCTGATCTTATATTTGTGTTCCTTGAGTATTTTGAAAAGTGATAACAATCCAATAGTTCGATTTAGCTTTGTAGAAAAGATTTTTTTCTAAGTAATCTACCAGAGACAAACGTGAGATTTAAGCTACAGTGAGTATAGAAGTGGGCGTCATTATCAATTTGTGTTGCAATAGTGTATTTCTAGGTATGTGTAACAGTGAAGTCTACCAAAATTAATTGTCAACTGAAGGTATGCTTTATGTTTCATGACTATTTTCCATGTATCTTATGAATGAATCTTAACATATAACTACTATCGGAATTTTGAAAGAAGTCAGGTGTAAGAAAGGCTTATAACTTTTAAATGGAAAGTCATACACTGAAAAAAAATAAGGTGTCACACGAAACCTCTGAGGTTTCGTCAAGTTCTACTGT
>OENT01003665.1:0-11132 GCA_900239685.1 Rotaria macrura | reverse complement strand
TAAAAATGGGCGGAAAGGAAGATCTGGAAAGAAAATTTGAAAGCCTAAAACTTTCTTCTGAGATACTAGGGACACTTATTTTAGACTGTTTTGCTAAATATTCAAGTGTATTATAACTGTGGAAACCATTAACAGATTCAAGAACACACGGAAATCGGCTTCGGTATTCTAGTATTCTTTTTCGATACTCAGTACGCTCGGAAACCATAAAGGTTTGCGATGAATGAATTCGGAAACCGGAAAGGTATTCTCCTAAACCCATTCGGATACCAGCTCAGTTTTTCTGATAATACTGGTTTCCTACAGTACCCTAACAGTTTCAGAGGACAGGGTTTGGTTTTCGACACTAAGGAAATGGTATTCCAGAAAACCTCAAAGGCATTGAATTCGGTATTGTAGGGAACCTCAGGGTTTCCGAGACCTCGGAAACCTAAAAGGTATATTCGAAAACGTTTAAAAATCCCGTAAACCCTCTCGCAAACCTTTCCAGGTTTCCGAAAGGGTTTCTGAACCGGTTTGGAGTCTTTAGGAAACGGACTTTTTTTAGAGAGCCCACCCCAACCCTCATACCCACACACACACCCCAATCCTCATACCCCCACACACACCCCAATCCTCATACCCACACACACACACCAACCCTCATACCCACACCCACACCCCAACCCTCATACCCACACGCTAATAAATTCAATACTATATGCCATATATTCTTGAATTTAAAGTCATATCTACTGTTTCTTTTTTTCCTTTTATCTCAAAATTTAGCAGATTAGTAAAGATTAGTCATTATTTACGGAAACTAGTTGAAATTTTCTTGAAAGCATTATTTTTCCGAATCTTTTACATAACTTTTATCCCTCCATAATTTTATCGTTTGCAGTAAAGTTGGTTACATACCATACTTCAAACTTCAACAAAGTCATATAATGGTTGAACTTCGCCTATTCAATTATTCCTCGAAGAGAATCCACTAACACAATGGATCATTACAGATTGATAGTCACACACATCACAACGCATGTTGTGAATGTGGCGAAACGACTGGTCGAGTAAACGACAAACGTATCAACAATAACAGAATAATAAAAAACGGGTTTGAATTATTCAAATCAAGTTGCAATTTTGATAATACGGGCTCTCAATCTCAAAATGTTTCGTTCGGAAATTCAATCTTTGATATATTATTAATATCGATGTATGGTCAATATAAAATTAACATTCGCGTCACGATTTTCTCAAGATATGATGAGCTAGTTGTGACTTGCTATGCAACTACAACTTCTTAACATGCTTGATGACAACCTTCAGCAAGGATGAAACCTCGTTTGATGCTCTGAACTTCAACTCTTGTAGTTGAATAAAATCTTGTGATCATTTATATTGAGTGATACATATTTTGTCCCATCTGAAGAGACTTGTTGTTGAGTCGACATGAGTAGCGGTAGTTAAGACAAAGGATCTTGTTTAGACAGTAGAAGTTCATTTAGAATATAAGAGGGTCTGGTTGCGGTTTGGTTCAAAAGGAAGAAAAGGAGAATGTAGAAGAGGAAAAGACAGAAATTCTTAACGTCAAATGAAAGAAATATAAAAAAGGAAACGTCAACGAGTGAAATGTTGAAAATCGAAATTTATAAATAACTTAGAACATTACAAAAATTTTATCAAGTCATTCAATAAAAAAAAAATAACAAAAGGAAATATCGAAATTCATAAGTACTGTTTCCTTTTTTCCTGTGACCCAAGTAGTAATGCTAAACCACTTAGTAGTTTCTTTGCGTTGATTTCATCTTTGATGAATCGTGCTTTAATCATTTCAAATTACTTCTTTGTTATTGTCCCTATACTGAAATACATGTAGTTTACGTGTTAGCACTGATCTACTATGCACTGCAGACGATAAGGAAGGGAAATTTAACTATTCTCGTAACAGTCAACATCAGCTCGAAAACTAAAATTTCGTTATCTATAGATATCTTTTCGATTCTAGATTTTTATTCTCAAGAATTTTCTGTCTCTTCACCTCATGCAGATTTGTTTTGACATTTGGTTGTTATTCTAGCTTTTCCTTTCTGCCTTTTCTGTCAATTCGGTATGTGTGTATGATTTGTCTATCAACAAATTGCAATCGAATATCATGAAATTGTCGCAAAGTATGTCGATGTCCAACACTGATGATGGTAGAATGTTGACGGAGTTCTTGAAATAAAGATGAATACAAACATGTCTCAGACGATTCATCTAGTGACGATGTCACTTCATCCAAAAAGATCCATTCAGGTCGACGAAAAAGAAGTCGAACGAAAATCATCTTCTGCTGTTCGCTTGATGATAAATAGTGTGACCAATCCTCAGTTTCATTTAGACGATTTGTCAATGATTCGAGTTGACAAGTACACAAAAGATGCTTGATATTTGCGTCATCAGTTGATGACGATGGCGATGGATAAGTCAAACAAAGACGAAGGGATCCGAATGGGCAATATGGTTTTTGAGGAACAAATTCCATTGTTTCGCGAGGAGGCATTGTAATTGTTCCACAACCGTATGGCCAAATACCAGCAAGAATTCGAAGTAGAGTCGATTCTCCACAGCCAGATTCACCTTAAATGTAAAGAAAAGAAATAATTTATCCCCAATATTCACTATATTCTTTCTAGTGATTTCATTTCGGAAACTCGATTCAATCGAATCTCACATGGTTCTGGTTATTGTCTTTTTACCTGTGATCAGAACAGATTGATGCAGTTTGAAAATCAAATTTAAATTTTCTATGAGTATTTCTGAATGACCGGACGTAGTTCTCAGTGGAAATTTCATGGTCAAGTCTTGTATTTGAATATTCTGTTCTTCTGGTATATGTATGATTTTGATTTTGGAATTTTGCTTTTCTGCATGCAACTTCTTTAACGTTTTAGCTAAATCGATGAGGCGGTCGTTTGCTGCACGCCACTGTGCAATTCTGGGATAAGATGTGATGATAAATAAGAGCGGCATTTGCACATATCCAAAAGACGATCGTATTTGTGCCAAATCACCGAACGTAATCTTTTTCGAGAAGTAACGAGTCGAAACGACCAGGTACGGAATGATATCTGATAATTGAGTAAACGAATACGAGAAACAATTCAGAACTCGTGAATAGTTCATTATCTCGAGAAAGTTGGACTTCAATGCAGAAAACCGAGTCTTCAAGAATTTGCACTCTTGATCTTCGCCACGATACAACGCCACAGATTCAACGTGGTCTCGAAGGCGAACGAGTCCACGTCGGAAGTTAGCTTCATGATCTTCTTGTTTACAGTTTAAATCTAAAAGATTGCGACCAATACGATCCGTCAACAGAATACCTAAAATAGTTGTTTAATGTTCATTTCTTCGAAAACATCTATATGGTTATCTGCATTCATTTTGGGGAAGAGTTATAAACGTGATAGTTATAACTAAGTCGCATCTAGAGAACACACTCTAACGTCCTCTTCGATAATCCATGCTTAGTGGGCGATATGGCATCGAGCATTTACATCATCATGTGACACTTTATCACGAATGGAATATGTCGCCCATCGAAAACTCTTAACAACAAAGATGCTTTAAATCGTTACTCGATATAGGAATCGTTTTTGTAAAATTTTTCTCCAATCCTTTGAAATTTCATTCGCTTTTACGCAACTAGAATTAGAACAAAAACAAAATTAGTGGCAAGCAATTTTCTGCTCAGTCACTAGGACCTGGAGCATAGTCTCCTTGACTCGTTCCATCTGTCACTCGGTATGCAAAGTCATATTGCTTTTGACAGTTAAACATATTTTTGTCATCTTTAACGAAAAGTCACAACAATATTTATTTTATTGTAGTACTATAGCTAGGACCCATACAGGTGAAGGCAAAAAATATGTTTCTTATTCGAAGATATTTAGACGACTAAACGTTGATTTCTTAATCGTTTTGATTCTTCAGAAAATCAAATTAGATTGCAGAATTGTCTTACCAAGTCCTGCACAAATAATGGCCATCCATATCAAATCTCCTCGTACAACACACGAGTAATGTTGTGTTACATGGAGTTCGATCACATCAGATAGAGACCATAAAATAAAGAGATGGGAAATAAATGAAACAACTGCTTGAAGCCCGCCAATTGTCAAATGACATGTATGACTAATGTAAGATGCGATATCAACGGATATTTTCTGATCAGGATAATCGTCACGACCTGGCGAAAATGAAAGTGTATAAAACGCATGCTCGTCTCGATAATTATCCAAGAAGTGATTTGTTAACCAAAGTCTCCACTCAAGTTGAAACTGTTGTGCCACGTAGTCTTTACCAGCTGTCACGCTGGCTGTTGTTGCAACGAAAATTGGAAAAGAAAACAATAGACGAACAAATTTCGATTTGTCTAGCTGTTGAAGAGCGTTGAAAAGAGCATTGTGCCAATAGGAGAACAGAACACCCAAACCGACTGAAATCAATTCCATGATAACTAAGAGCACTGGCATACCTCGAGCGCAGAACCGTGCATCCGAAGAGAAATATCCATGGATTAAACTCCAGTTATCAATCAACCAGGAAGGTACATGGTACATGCTGTAAACAGAAGACGGTACAGAAAACGATACTCAAGATAAACAAGCAACAGGTAATTTTTACTCGATTTTTTCTTTCTGCCTATCGATCCACAGAAAATCGACGTGTGAAAAGAGAAAGAACTCATGACACTGCTGTGGGTTTTGTTTATCTCTGTCTAAAATTTATCATCTACGAAACGAAGGATGAATCGAAAGTCATTTTTTTTGGTTTCTACCCTTAAAGAAAATATTTTTTTCCATTTACTCATGAATTATATATGGGCGCTCACCCATTACAACGGAATGTTGGTGCAGACAATATATATTTTTCCCACAAAAAAGGACACCCAGTGCTGCTTATCTGATATTTACTGTGAACAAGGCAAAGGATGATTCAGGGGTCCCTTTTCTTCGTTTTTCTGTCTCCACTGTAAAAAATTAACGCAGACTAATAAATTCTTCAAAAGGTTTATTGGCTACATAAAACCTATCATATACCCTTTTGTGGGTTTATTTCTATCTTAAACATTTTCACAAACTGTTTTCGTGCGTATACCCTCAGGGGTGTATGTTATAAGTTGCATTTTTATAAACCCTTTAGGATATACGAAAGAAAAGAGTTTATGAAAGGGTTTAAGATACAAATAAACCCAAAAAAGGGCATATGATAGCTATTATGGGACCAGTAAACCTTTTTGAAGCATTTATTATTCTGCGCTTAGTTTTTAGAGGATTGTAACTAGTTTTTTCCCCTCGACTCATTAGTTATTTTCGGGCGCTCTCCAGTTACAACGCTATCTTGTGGGAATAAATCTGCATTTGTCGCATATAAATAGAAGCTGTCATCGTCATTGAAACCAAATAACAATCGAAAAAATAGATGTCTACGTATAAAAAACTGTTTCCATACGTAGTATGCATATTGATCATACGTGAGTAGTTGTTCTTATTTAGAACCGAAGAAAAAATTCACCACATGATTTAGTGTAACGATCTGTTCTTTTCCTTCATTTCAGTCGCACAAGTGAGTATGGCTGCACGCCGAATGCCGGTGTGTGACCCACCATGCCGAACCGGTGGTCATGTAGCGACCTGTTGCCGGTCCCACGGCCTATCGGATGGCCAATGCCAAGGCTCTGACGCATGGTGCTGGTAGGCATATGGCAAATGCAGTGAGCTATGACGCTCACCGGACCTGAACTATTTTTTTCTGACATATTTTTTAAACTCGAATTAAATTTATTTTCAATAAAATGTTCCCATTTGAACTTCTAAAAAACATTGTATGTTTTACATGAAACTTTTATGCTATCAGCTGTCAAGAAGAGGTTTGATTCAAAACCAACTTTATAAAAAACCACACAAGATCTTTCCGTGTATTGACAGAAGGAAAACTTTAAGTTCAGTCAAATATCTTTGTTTTTTGCAGTGTGGTGAGTACAGCTACCATTAGACTAGCTTTTTCGATGTCGCTTAGAAACTATATCGAGTGGTACAAGTAAGAGCTGCCATTACATGTGTCATCCCCGCTACCCAGGTCAAAAACTCAGACGTAAGATCCGGCAAGATCTTATAAGATCTTACACACAAAAGACTTTTTATACGATCTTTTCATAAGATCTGGCAATATCGTTTGAGTTCATTTTTTTTAAAGATTTCATTAGATTCTAATTGAAATATGCCAGTAGAAATCTTACAATATTCGAAGACTCAGAAACGTATACTAACGGACTGAGTGACTCCTGTCGGATCCCATAAGTTTTATCATCAGCGAAACATATAAGGTAGGATAATACGAATCCTACATGATCCAACAAGAATCTATGATTGATCTTACTCCACGATTGGTTGAATTTTATATAGATTTCGCACCATTTACTCTAGAATCGAAAGTTTTAAAGCGAGTAGAATAAAGTTGCTACCACAACAATGATTGTCTCTGTCTTACCAGAACTTCTTCATGTGGATGTAATGTACATATTATGTCATATAATAGTAATTCTAGGAAGTTGAGGTACATTTGAATTACTAAGACACACTAATCCAAGTTATATTTACTTGTAGTTGTGAACAACTATCATAATCTATTGATTTCACTGCAGCTGCGCAGATCATCAGATAGCAAATAATCTATGTAATTAAACTAATAATTAATCACTAGACAAAACTATTACTGTTGTATATATCTCGAAAGACAATATACAATGATAGTATCAGCTCACATTGATGAGATTGTGGAAGAAATACAACAATAAGCTAGCAAAACGCGTTGCGATTACGCTTATCGAATCTTGTCAATTGCTAGTGATTTAAAGCTGGTGATAGTAATATAAACTCTGCTACTATGTTTACTATAATTAGGAGTCTGCTAAACAACTTCCAATTGTATCTTGAGAGTGACACTCAGTAAGCCAAGTTCCAAAGGATTTCGTGATCTCCGACTAGATCGACTCCTCAATTGACTTTGACTTTGTCGTGTCTGTTATTTAAATTTGACAAGTCAACATGAAAAAATCTTTTTTTTTTTTATTATTACAGAACAAATATATTTATAACGCACAGTAACAAAAATGTATAAGAAGAGATATTTTTTAATTTTTTATTATATTTAATATTTTTGGAATAATTTTGATTGTTTTTTTATACGCGAGAAGGAAAAACACAAAAATTAACAAAGAAAAAACAGAGAAAAACGAAAGAAAAAAACAAAATAAAGAGAATGGCACAAATAAGGAAAAAGCAAGGGTCAAGTAAAAAAATAACACAAAGATATCAGTAACGCGAGGCCTTTCGAATTGTTTCTTTTTCAAGCGATTGCTTCTTGAGTCCATGTGGTTAAATTCACAAATAATGCATTATAATGCATGACGGTAAGAATTAATAATGCATTAAAATGCATGATTATTAAAATAATGCATTAAAACGCATGAAAATGCATGATCGTTAAAAATAATGCATTAAAACGCATGAAAATGCATCATGGTTAAAATCAATGCATTAAAACGCATTAAAATGCACGATGGTTAAAAATAATGCATTAAAATGCATTACAGTAATAATATTGCAGTTGTGTTGGTTTGAATGCATCAAAGTTGCGTTGGTTTTAGTTTTTGAGTTAAAAATGTTTCTTAATAAAATTGTTTTAGTAAAATTGTTTTAGACAAAAATACCTCCTTGTATAAGCATACAAAGAGATATGTGTAAACGAAAAAAAGGATATAGTATAATATTAGGTAAATAGTATATAATAGAAATAGGATGAAAGTAGAATGTGGGTAAACAAAAAAGGAAGAAAGTATTTTTCTGTTAGAATTCACAATTTCTTATAGTGGACTTCACAATTTCTTATAGTAGACTTCACAATTTCTTATAGTAGACATGGTTGTATCCGAATGACTTCTTTTCTTGGCTTCTTCTTTACTAGTAGATGTTTTAAATTACTCGTGAGTCTATTGGCATAGATAACTGGTATGTCATCTAGCGGTGTGCCCTCGAATACTTCCTGCCAGATTTGGTGGAAGTGCGAGCCAAAATGTGCCAGCGATGGCGTATACGTAAAATGCAGTAGAATGTCATTATTGAAGTCAATTTTTCTTTTTTCTTTCTTGTTCCACATCAAATCTAACACCATGTCCCGGAATTTCTCATGGTTGCTGCCTAACAGTGCCTTTGAAGTATTTTCTCCTGTTACATCTTTATAAAAACGTTGTATCTGCTTGTCTATGAATTGTGGTGGGTATTTATTCAAGAGTAGTATAATCCTGATATTGTCGAGTTCAGATCGGAGATCTTCAGCATGCGAACATATGCGAGTTGCTCGTAGTGCAGCTGCATGTGGTATATTTCTAGTTATGTGCGGCGGATGTGATGAATGAAATGGTAGAACATATGGTTGTGCTGCTAATTTTCGAAACACCGTCGTTCTGAAGTTAGGGATCTCAATGGTGACTTTCACATCGAGATACTCTATTGTTTTTCCACCTTCCCATGTGATACCTATGTTAGTATCCTTTCCGCTTAGCTCTGCTAAAGATTTTTCCATTTGTTCCGACGATAGTTTACTAGTTAGAAATACGTCGTCTCGGAAGCGAAAATATAATTCTCCTTGCCGATGTTGCTGCTCTACGAAGGGACTTTCCCATTTCTGGACGTAAATATCAGCAAGCACTTGAGTGCAAGCCGATCCCATTGCCCCTCCTCTTATTTGCTCGTAGAATTTTGGCACCAATCCAGGTAGTTCCAAAACGAAATATGAATTTTCTAGGACATGTAAGAAGAGCGTTTTTATCGTGTTCAACGCTAAGCCACGAATTTTCTTATATCCATGTCTACCCAAGAATTCACATACGGCTAGCACCGCTTCTCTCTGAGGTATCATGGTGTACAGATCCGTGATATCAAATGTATACAACTTCGTATCAGATGTTGTTCTATATTCTTTCAAATGCTTTAGAAAGATTATCGAATTAGGAAGTGAGTAGGGGGTGTGTTTGTCAAATAGAGGCCGGATCGTTTGATCCAAAAATGCCGATAATTTTCCTAATGGGGATTTGATCCCACTAACTATAGGTCTTAACGGTTCTCCGACTTTGTGGTCCTTCGGATTATAATATAGATGAGGTAACTCGGATTCAGTCAGTGATGGTCTTAATTTTTCCATCATGGCCTGAGGCATCATCTTATTCGTAACTAGATCGCGCAAAAATTTATCCGTTTTCTCTATCATCTCTTGCAATGGCGACGTGGCTATTTCCACGTATGCATTCGTCTTGTTCATATACGCTGCTGATTTCTCAATGTAGTTCTCACGAGTGTCTGCGTGAAATACTTTAGATTTGTCCGTTTCTCTGAAGACAACTTTCTTTTGTTTTTGTACCTTTTTAAAGAATCTTATGGCTGGCTCCACAGTCGGATCATTTGATACTTCAGTTGCGACTGTTTTCTTAATTTCTTGTTCTACACGTTCACAAAATTTCTTCACTATGGCCGGTTCGCGTCCGATAGTCTTTGTCATTTTTCTCCATGCCGAAGAAATCTTGTCTTTCATATGTTCGATTTCTTGGGGGAGGCGTTTCAGCACTTGTTCCGGTGCTGGTGGTACGAATTTCGGCCCCAAGTTAAGCACTCTTGCTTCTGTATCTTGCCAGTCAAACACTTTATTGTTTGCTTGAGGCGGGAAATTTATCGTACTGTAATGTGGATGTAGTTTCGCATTGTGAAAGCCTGGATGATTATGGAATAGGGCGTACGCTAGTTGACGTTGGTTGCGCACGCCCTTTTTGATAAAAAATTCAGTTTTTTTCTTGCAAATTGATTGTGTCTCATTAGGGACACATGTTCAAGAGTATCATATGGTTCTCGAAGAGAACTATTCAGTTTTTCTCTTGACTCCTCGTATTCCTTCTTTGCTTGTTCTAATTCTTCGACTTTTGCTTGTCTCATCAATGTCGTTAGATCTAATTTCGTTTTTCTTATCGTGTGTTTCCATTGCTCTCGCAACGACTTTAGACAAGCGTTATCTTGTTTGAGTCCTTTTGCATACAGTTCTAATCTATCGAAAACGTTGAGAGATGGTGGAGGCATATTTTCCACGAATCGTCTCTCTAATTTGTCTAGTTGCAGTTTTAGATCTAATGTTCTCATGAACTTTTCATGCACATATCGTATGTGTTGTTGTTCTGATTGTTCAGCATTATGCTCGATTGTTCGTGCTGCTTTCTCTCGCAGTTGATCTAATTGAAGATTATCCAATCTTCTTTGATCGCTTTTCGTTTTATTTTCAAGTACTTTCTCGATAGCATTCCTTATGAACGATATTACCCCGGACCAGTGTTGTTCCGGAAAGAGTTCATGTAGTTTTTCTTCTCTTTCATTTTCTAATGCTTTATATTTGTTTTCGAGAAAGTTCTGATGAGCCTTAATGCTTTCAAATGTGCATCTTTGCCTCATTCGTTTGAAATGATATCGACATTCAATAGGTGTGATTGTCTGATCCAATACGATATGAGATGTTGTTGTTGGCATAGCATTCTTTGGTATGACAGATGGTGATCTTATCATCGGCTCTGGTGTAGAACTCTGTATAGGCGATATCATCACCGAAGATTCTTTATTTAGATTGCATATCGGTGATTGGGTGTGGGTGTGGGTGTGGGTGTGGGTGTGGGTGTGGGTGTGGGTGGGTGTTGGTGTCCGGTTACTCATTTCCCGATCTAGGCTCGAACACCTAGACTCAAATAACAGATATCAGAGCCGTCATGAATCTCCTTTAATAACTTTCGTTTTGCTATGTGATTGAAGGTACCGGTAAATGTTTTTTTATATCAAGATGCATCTGAAGCACTGGTGATCCACACTCGAAATTTTAAAAACGAACGTTTCAGGATGCAGGTCTCAAATAGCTTCGAATCAATATTCCTACTTGCGAAGAACCCCATCCTGCAAAAAAACACCTTTCAGTCTTCTTTGTAAAAAAATCCGAAGAGAATATGATGCACTGTCAATATTTGTACTCTGCAATGTATATATTTGACAAAACAACAGAGAATGAATAGATTGGAG
>OENT01003664.1:0-11136 GCA_900239685.1 Rotaria macrura | reverse complement strand
GCATGCATGAGGAAATGCGTTTTAGAAACGCGTTTTTTTCGCAGAAATTTACGCCATGGGAAATGCGACGCACTCGGCTATTGACATTATAATAATATGGTTAAAATGTATTAAACTGTACTCGAGATGGTCATAATAATGTTTCTTCCAGCACTAGATTTGCGTCGAATGACTTCTTACGAGGTCAAAAACATAACAGATATGAGCATACTGATCACATTTGTCATCCGATGCATCAAGGCATTGTTTTGATCATTGGTGCGGTATTCATGGGCGTTTTCGCAAATGTTTACTTCTTGGAAGCACATCTGTGATCCTTCAAACTTTATCCGTAGTCATTTCGATCATAGTAACCATGAGGTTATTGGATTATTCAGACAATCGAGGATACTTGAAATGCTATTTCTACGCCAGTACCTCAGTCTGGGGTCAAGCAAATCGACTCTCGATGAGCGTTACTTGTTTGTTATGCTTGTGGAATTTACTAGGTCTGAATAACTTACAAAGTCATGTATAATGAATAAAACAGCTTCATCGCTTAAACATGGAAACTAATTGTTATTGTTTTAATTAAAAGTTCTATCATTAGCATGTTTATGTAGATCTATGTATCCATTTTATCTACATTTACATTCGACGATATGGTTCATTGCGTCGCTATAATATTCTTGTTGACCGTTGTCAATTTTCGAAAGATATGCCCTGTGTTTGAAATTCAAAAACAACACTCTTTTTTTCAATATTTATTTAGGTATAGTTTTTTAGTCAACAATAGGTGCTTTCTTATATTTTTCAACGATGTTTTGATAAAAGATGAATCTAATTTAATTAAGATTAAACAGAAACATATAATATCGTTTTACATTAATGCATCGCTATATAAATTGTTTATTGGACTGTTCTTAGACAGCATGCTGACAAAAATAATTACATAAAATTAAAGTACACTTGTCATATACTCAAAGTAACAGAGTATGTACTACTCCTATTTCGATCATTTACCCATGGCTTTGATCAAATGATGTAATATTACAATTAACTTTTAAAAAACACTGGTTTCGGTATTTTATCCATAAAATCAATAATTAATTAGTACTTCGTGATTGAGTTTTATTTACTGTAAGCAAGAGGATTTTTGAAATAGTTCCAATAAAATAATTACAGATCTAGATAGAAGATTATCCTTTTCTACTATATTTAAAACAGAAGAAGTGAATGAGGACGTATTCATGTCATTGCATTAGGAAACATACTTGTACGAACAAAAATATTCACACTAGGACAAACAGAGACAGGTATAGAGAAGTATCAACATATCCAAAATCACTATTGGTTGCTCGACCTTTTCTCAGTAGCCATGTTACATGTACACTATGTACTCTGACCAACATTCATATCACTCAGTTTCCCACACGTATAAGAAGTAAAAAATTAATTAGAACAACATGTGTAAAGCAAAACATAAAGAGAGCTGTAAATTACTCGCTCCAAGCTGTAAGACTCTTATATGTCTCTGTTACTTCTTCATTTGCTTATGTCAAAAGGTTACTTCTTTTCATAGATCGTGACGCTGCAAACCATTTTCATTAATACAGACATCATCAATATTCGGTGCTCTCAATGCTGTATATCGTAAAATTTTCTGCATGGCTATACAAGAAATGATGTTTCAAAGAAAACATAGAAAGAAAAATTTATTAAAAATTCGTCGATGAGGAAACATATGGACGACTTGCAACTTAACGAAAATATTTCTTTCTACTTACTTGGAAAAGATATATACAGTAAACGTTATATGCAATATTTTCATTGAATGTCTACCAGAGACCAAAATGGAGTAGGTAATAGGAGTAGATAGGGGTCGTGGAGAGAAAAAGGCTAAGAGCGTGGCTGGACGTGACAAGCTTTACCAGTTTTGGTCTCCCCTCTCCTAGATTATATTCAATGATTTTTAATTGAATTAGTGTTCTGATATCGGCCATGAGCATCACAACACATAGCGGGAAGCGACATTCACAGCGAATTCTAGAGGATGGTTTCATCGTTTATCTCAACTATTCAAATCAAAAGCTGGATAATATGAATAATAATTTGCTTTTAGAATTGAAATATATTGATAAAGCTATAGAGATTTTCACAGATTGAAGCTCATTTGTTGATTTTATCCCAAATGTATCCTATGAAAAAATATCCTGACCTATGTCAGACATTCAACAAAAAATTGTCGTTTTACTTCTAAGTGTTTCGTCTCAAATCTATTCAATTTATATCGTTAGCACCGACACAGAGAGAGCAACAGTATACTAGAAACTATCTTAAATTTACATCTGTTTTTCAGGATATCACTACATCATGTGAACGGCTAAGGAAAGATATGAAACATTCTGAACAACATATCTCTTCGATTAGAATACTCGCTGATTTCATTAATCCGAATTTAAATTAACTTGAACTATCGTTAATGTATGCTGAGTCACTCAAAGAGATAACTTTCGACATGGACTACACTGTAAAAGCTAGATATGATTTTTTTTCGAGTAAACACCCCGAAGGATCCGTCATTAAAACCCTTGGAGATAAGATGTAATAGAGAAATTCGATATATAACATCTACTTCATGATCTCCGAATGGTAATAAGTTATATTTTGTTTTTCTGGAACTCACATATATTATCGAAGAAAATGGGGAGTATAGTATTAAGAGTGAGGTTTCATGGTAGCCTACTCGATACTCTTATAAGACATAATAAATAGGCTTGTCTTCTCCTTCCCAAACTTTCTAGAGTTGCCGTTTTACAAATGCAATCAATTTATAATTTGAAATATAATGAATTTCATTGTTGATCAGTTGCTTCTAACACATAATACTTGGTTTAGATCGATTTTTAGATGCTGTCTAGATACAATAATACAAAACAATAGGCAACCCTTATCGATATAAAAATCTCTTTTGATAATCAAGAAATCAGACTGGTCTATATAACGATGAACTATCTTACTGTAAAAAGCCATCCTAAGGAAATTTTTAACTACCACTATTTTCTAGCAGTTTAATGAAGCCAGAAGATGCATGCGAGTTCCATATACTAACTTGAATTGGCTTGCATATGAGCAACCTTCGTAATGACTGTTTTCTAATAATCAGAAATTACACTCGCGATATTTCCCTCTATCGATTACTCGATTGAGCCTTCCCAGGTCAATCAAAACGGTATCGTTTACGATCCGAATACGCACGGAAAATGTTGTTAAAACGCAGTATTTACGGTAACAAACGGGATCAATACGGTTCACTTTCGGGCCGTAACAGACCGTATTATCTGGCGCAGAAATACGCACCGTTTCGCATCCGTCTCGTAAACAGACCGTATATTGATTAAAAACGATGCGTTACAGAGTGCCCGTTAACAGGCCGTTTTTGCAACGATAAATTATTCGAAATTAGCAATTACGGAGGTCAAGCGTTACGGCCGTCCTGTATCCGCAGAAAAAGTTTTGGGACAACGACGCAACTTTCAAAAGGCATAGTATTTCAAAGCGAAGGAATAAGGCTGATAACAGTGCCCATCCCATTTTTTATCGCTAACATGACTCAGGTGTAGCGAAGCCTACCTGGGTTTTCTTGCAAAGATCAGTTGGGATACCCTTCAACGGTATTCTAGTGTGTAGTAATAAAGTTCCATTAATTTAACTTCCCGATGGAGAGACTAAGTCACATTGATAGTTAACAAAAATTTAGCGTAAAAACTACAGCACGATATCCTCTCTGTCTTTACACATTCCGGCACAACTAAACTAAATATCACATAGAATGTGTAAGGACAACATAGAACGATTTCGGCCCGTAAACCGAATGATTACACCCCGTTTTCTTAGTAGTCTGAAGAAACCCCTTAATTAGCTCTTTGGTGCTTTGGTATCCCGAGTCGCTTGCGTTCTTCATTCCAGTATGCGAGAAAGTACATTAATACTTTGGAGATATTTTTCGCGAAAAGGTCAGAAAAAAGACCGTATGCGGTCTGGTTTACGTAACGTTCAGCGCTCTTCGGTAACTGCTCCGTAAGCGTTCCGTAACTTATACGTTTGTATTCCATAAACCGATGCTCGTAAACGAAATTCTACGGAATGCCGTAAACATGCCGCTTGGTATTCGTTCACCGCCGTATACGGACCGTTCTGTACGATCTGGGTTGCGCGCGCAATACATCAATGACATTCTGAAAATGGACTGCTATATTAAGAATTTACATAAAAAATTTATGAATTAGTATGTAAAATGTATACAAATATCAAACGTTGTTTATAGTAGTCAGACGTCAGTATTGAATGGTATATACTTGTCTCGTTCTCATGTTTGTATTTTGACATAGTATGTTGAATAATGAGTTCGGAAAGCTAAAAAATGCTGGTGATCTTCTAGCTTTTACAAATTTTTTTTTCTACAAGTATTGAAAGACTTTTATCCATAGGTTTTGCTATTGGAGTTGGGAGCTATACAAATTTCAAAGCGACTGTTTTCGAAATTGATACAAAGAATCATGATGACTCACCTACACTATTTTCTTATTTCGATGGACTCAAGTTTTTCGAATTGAAAATAGAAAATATTGTTGATCTTAACTCGAGTGATAAACATCTCGATCTTCGATATTTACTATGATTATAAGACATCGTGATATTGAAGGATCAACAGACCTATATTGGCTTGGCCAGCTGATGGCGTAAATAGGTGCATGAGATAAAATAAAGGATATTCATGCGTTGCTTGTTGAGAAAACCAATGACGATCAAAGTTCAATGTTTGCTTCTCTTCGTGATCAGTTACGTTTTTTCCAACATCAAAAAGGTTGATTCGGATAACGTTTTCATCCACTATGGAAAAGTGCTACAGAACATTTGAAAATATCTTACCTTTAATGCCCTATGTATTACACTAGCGTATACTAACGTTATTATGGTGCTTTGAAAACCAAGTGATTTGAACAGAGGTATTTCTTACTAGCAAAAAACACTTGATATTGAAACACAAAAGAGTCAACTCAAAAAGAAAAATATCGTAATTCTTTGCAATAAAACTGTTTCTGCTCTCCAGGATCAAGGCCACATACGCAAATGTACTAGAAAAATATGCACAAATATTAAAGAAATAAACATCACTATTCTATCGAATAATCATCGAAGTTTTGCTATTCGATGCTGTAATACTGGCTTTAAATACTAGGGTCCGGACGATTATCCAAAAGTTTTGTCCAAGTTTTAGCAGTATCCAAAGATTAATAAAAGGAGTTCCCTGTATTATTATACATCTTTAATATGAACTAGAAGTCATATGAAATGAAAATATGAAAGGTCGCACAAATACGTCAAAGTATCAAGTCATGCAGAGAGGACAGCTTTAACAGTTATTGGATATTGCTCAGATGCAAAACTAATTTTATATGAACAGTATTTAGAACGATGTTAGGAATAAATAAATTCCATTTCGCAATTAATAAATGGTCTATAATCGCAATTAATAAATGGTCTATAATCATCAGTGAATTTTCTTTGGTAGAACAGCGTATAATCGATCAGGCTAACTTCATCAATAATTGGTACTCATGAATTAATTAGTCATCTACCGTCTATATCGAACAAGAACCAAGTTATCATGAAAATTATTGGGATATTTTAGTAGTTGTAATATCTAACTGATAATTAGATTTTTATAGATGACATAGATACGCTTGTCAAATCTTCACTTATACTACAAGCCACAGAACATTGATATGCACTGGATGACGCAAATAAATTACTGAGTAATTCAGAATACATCCAGATTCGAAGAAAAACGGTGGTGAACGCCTGTTTCAGTTAATTTGTGCGCTGTTTGGTGTGTACAGTATTACAGCCTTTTTTCGGCGTGCCCTAAACGACCGTAAGCGATGGCCTACTCAATTTTTTGACCGTTTTACAACAGTTATTATTCTTTTCGGACGAAGCAAAAAATGACCATAATACGATGAGTATCAAAACGTCTACTTAGGGTAATCTACTGTCGGAAATGATAGTATTCATTATCGTAAACGTTCGTTTACGATCGCTTCTGATCATCTTGATGCTCGTCCTGGGCATTAACGAAAACCTAATCAAGATGATACATATATATATGCCACATGGATTTTAGGAATTTCAGGATTATAAAAATTTCCACCACTTGAATGCTCAAATATAGGAGTAATACATAAACCTACGGTTGAATCCGCCGAACATTTTATCATTCAACCAGCGGAGTGTGCATTTCTGGAAATATTAGAACGTCCCAAATACTACGGGTTTTTACTGTCGCTTGCTTTTCTCAAATAGTCTAATTCTCAATTCTAAAACAATGGTTCACGAAAACACTTAAGTCTTAAGTCGTCGATGATTGAGAAATGCGATACCTGAATATAGACTTTCCTATAAGGTGAAGTTGGGTTCAAGTTTAATTTCACACTTGTACCGTAGTGGAAATGTGGCGTGAAAATGGCGGATGAATATTCCGAAAAGGTTTGCCAAAATGCTCGAACAACTCTGTACTGAAATATAGGATAGATTGTTTCGTTACTAATACAGTATTTATTTTATTATGGTGTTATGAGAAATTTTAGGAGTAGCGTTACGGCAATCATTGGTTTCCGATATCAACTACACTACTCCATCAATCTAGCTCTGTATTTTTCATACAGAACACAAGTTTATATAGGAGAGAGGGAATTAGAGAAGAGAAGAAAGGTTGGTTAAAGATCAGAACGAGCAAGGAATTACTATCGGTCATGAGATCAGAACACCTACTGACAGATAGAAAATGCACATATGCCGTGACCTTATTATCAGCTCACACTCATGTAACCGAGTGCGAAAGCAGTGAAAGATAGGTAAACGAGGAATAGAGACAATGCTGAAGAGGCACGCTGACCAGATATCATTCACACAATACCGTTGATAGACATATCTGTTAATGAATCAAAAACTAAAAAGGACATCATTACGAAAAGATAGAGAAATATAAATGCAATGCAAATATCCCTCAAGAAAGCTATTTTTAATTAGATCAGATGGAAAATAGATGAAATTCTTTCGAAAAAAAGGAGAAGATGAAGAATATCACGTCTTTCGGCTACCTTAAGGTATAGGGTGCTATCCGAGGACAGTTTCGAGAAGCCCAATATTTTCCTACCTCTATCACTAAATGTAGCTCTGGACAGAAGGCTGGCCTGACTCAGAGTTCTTCTCATTTAATTTCTTAAGCTCCCCATACATACTGACTAACCACATACTATGCAAAAGTAGCATTTAGTGTATGCCAGCAACGTAGTCAATTTTTTATCGGATGGTTGGTCCGAGGAAAAACAGCTGTTAGTGATTTGTCCAAGGTTGTTTTATGACTGATGTAGCCAAGGTTCGAGCACAGTATCTTGTAGATATGTTCCAAACGATTTAACCATTCAGCGATAGTGGCTCTTGGCAAAAAGGAAACATACTAGCACAGTTCTTGACACTTCTTCTGATGAAGTGTTCTTCACATACCCTTCATGAAGTTGACGCTTTCGAGGCCTTTCATGTGTATCTGATTTACGTACGATAGAAACCATTTCATTGATCTAAATTTCATAACTTTATTGCAGCATCATATGTATGCAGTAGATGTTAAGAACTTCATAGTCACATCTACCGACAGACCTGTAGTGAATAGCGATTCAAGATGGAACTAATGCTTATTAAAACCTACTCATAACGTTATTTAACAGAGTCATAGCTAACCAGTACGTGAGGAAACTCGTAAGAAAGTGCAACACACAAAATTGACTAATATCTACCCTAAACAGAACAGAGGAATGAGTCAGATTTGATTCAGAAGTATATTGAATATAACAATTCTAGGGATGCATTAGCTGGTAATCAACTTCCATATTTTCCAAAACGCTGCATATAGAGACATGCAGGTTGTAGGTGGCCTGCCCTGTCCTGTCAGGGCAGGTTCAGGGTAATAGCAGTGTAACATATGAACATCTTAGTAATATCATATAACAGATATTGTTGACCTCTTCCCAGAATTGTTTGACAAGAAAAGGCTAAAACTGATATTGAATCAAAAATCAATATAGATTGGTCGCAAATGTATGCAATAGAAACAATAGATTGCGCTTTAGTAGTACATTCGGTATATTATTTGTCTGTATGAATACCTACAATTAATTCTATTATACATAGATTTTTCTGATTTTGAGCTTTATTAATTTTATTCTTGTTTCCATTATTTTAATGAATTTGTTTTCGGGAAGGATATAGATATGTTTTACTATCGATAGCATGCTTTATCATATATTCTTAAGACGATCATTATGAATGACTTAATATTGAGAATTCCTGCAAGTTCGATAAAATCACAGTGTATCTTTAGCTCATCCGGTCGAACATTAGAAAAAGAAGACAAATTTTAAATCCAGATATTCTTGGTGATTAGATATCAGCGGAGTCGCACTTTTTGATTCCTAACCCGACCCGATTCCGAAAAAAAACTTTTTCGATTCCGATTCCGATTCCAACTCCGACTCCGGCTGGAAATTTTGCCGGAATCCGATTCCGACTTCGAATAAACCCGAATTTTTTTCGCAGCTTAGCGACATCTAATTCATATGAAATGTTTGATATTCTGACAGGATATATAAGTATAAAGTTAAATTAGCATATCATTGTTTATTATACAATATACTCATGAATAAACTTCTATCTAAGTGAAAGTCAGATGATGTGATTTTTATAGCAATATAGCTCAAACGTTATCTCACAAACAATTTATTTTATCTTCTGCTACTTCAGCTTCGTCACAGTAGAAATCGAATTTCGGAGTCAGGTGCCATTTTTCATTCCGACTGAGTCGGAGTCGGAGTCGGGTTCCGGACTCCTGTGCAGTACACTATTGGTGATACTTTATTAATAAGAAATTTTCAAAATGAATGATGTCGGTTTTTCACTTTTGCAATTGAAACAAGTCGGAAAAAACTATATAAAATACTGATATTAAAGTTTGAATTTTTCTCAATTGTCAAAAACTGCAGGGCTAGGCAGGATACGCAAAAACATTACACGGCAAGTTACCGGTTGCCAAAGTCTTGCAACCTATACTTCTATAGCTGCGTACAAGCCAGACCTGAAATATCACCGAAGTAATATCGTTGGAATTTTTTGACAGCAAGGGCAGAGGGAACTCGTACCAAATACCTGAACCTCTTGCATTGAGGCACTATATAAAAAATCTTACGAGCTTCCGCCGTACGAAGCATTTACACACTAAACCGATTTTTCCAATGATCGATTAAAAACTCTGTAAAAGTTAAATCGTTTCCTAATAGAATAAATAAACATCATGTAACCAAGAGAGCTGCCATGACAGTAGAAGATCGGAAACCCTTTGACTTGAGCACAAAAAAATATAATGAATGATCAATACCACCTTAGTATATCGAAACTCCAAACTCACACAATATAATGATACATCCCTGAAATCCCTAAAATCCTGTAGAATACTCCCAATTAATGGCAGGTATAGTTCGAAAAGAATGAATTTCATGCATATGATTCAAAGTCGCTAAAGTTGAACCTACATAATTTATATTATAGTGAAATTTAATTATTTGGTAATTCATTTGCGTCATGTACTCTGTCATTGATACCCAAGAAGTGTGCTCCATTGAATGGATGTCAAAAATATCGGACAGGTTCTCAGAGAACACATCCAATAGTCTTCGAATAGCTACAAGGAGATGTCTTTCACAATAAGAAATTTCTATGAACTTAATCTGAATTTTAGAAAATTCTTGAAGTTTAATCCGTAAATTCATTTTCTATTAACAATATTGAGTTGTTAAAGGAAATATTACAAATAGGTCATATAATTTTTTGCTGATTGTCGTCTATGCGATGCTTAAAAATTTCATTCAACGATCATATATAGTATTATGATTATCAACAACTTGATTCCATACATGAAAATACAATACAATGAAGGTAATAAATAAAATCCAGCCAATGATTCCTAAAATCGTAACGATGATATTGGAAATCAATGCTAATGTACTCATTGCTTTGGCTCTAGCATAATCATTACTTTTCTTGTTACTTCGACAAATAATCGAAAATATTAGTGGAATGAAACCAAGTATACCCCAACCGATAATTAAACTTAATATTGACCAACATAACCAATCACGAATTCGTGAAACATTCTGCCATTCTTGTGGTTGTTGATAAGCATATGGTTGGCCGCGCATAGATTGTTGTGGGTAACTTTGTCTTTGAGGATACATTTCGATGGCGTTTGTTTGCATCGGAAAATTGCCATCATATTGAGGTGGAGGGGTTTCCTTGGTCATTCTCAAATCCATCACAATAACAAAGATTTCTTTTACTCTTCTGTCCTGTATCACGTAAGAGAAGAAAAGTATTATATTAGATTGAAGATCAAACTACTCAGCATACGTGTGGGTAGTAAGAAAGAAGGGTTTTTCATTTGTTTTTCTTTATAGGCAAGGATTATTCGTTTAATATTTTATGCAGATATACTAACTAGAATTTACATTATTCTTATATAAAAATTTTGCAAGACGTTTGATACATACATACGATACTTAATCTTATGCAAAGAAAAGCGATACGTTTATGACGTTTACGAATGAATGCAGCAAATGAAGCATTGTAGGCATCCAGTACTTCATTAAATTCAAGTTTCTTACTAAATGATTCATTTCTCTTCTCTCTGTGCGTACACGTTTGTGTGTAACACAATGCTTTGATAATGCTGAATAAAATACTGAAAATCATTTTCTACATCTTTTTGTGAAAAAAACCATCATTATGAAACCCATTGTAATTCTAAACCTGTTAAATAACTGTTCTCAACATTATACGACGTAAACATGTAGTGTAGATTGGAAAATATACATCATACAATATTGTTTCTATTGATGCAATCATTTCAAACAAATTAATAAATGCACAGCCTTTCAAGAGTTTTACTTCGAATTATCAACGACCAATCCATAAGAAGTGACATTGATCCATCGTTATTTTTTCCGTTAAACCGTATTCAATTTTAAATGAGCAGAAAGAGCAGCT
>OENT01003663.1:0-11137 GCA_900239685.1 Rotaria macrura | reverse complement strand
TCGAGTTCAAATCTTGAAAGTTTGTCTTCTACTAAGTGAACTGAATTCTGCTTGAGATAACGTTCGTGGCTTTTGATTCTTCAGCAGAATTCTTTTTCCTTCTCATTGACAGTTGTCGAGTTTAAATCTTGAAAGCTTATCTTCTGCTAAGATAACAGAATTCTATTTTCAATTCTTGGAAGTCAAGGGGAGATAGTAGTTGTCATGTAAGAGATTTTTTTTATCGACGACTATTGAGAAATGAGAATTCCGCTTGGTAGGAATTCGGCAGGCCTTCGGTTTATATCGTCAATTATCCATTTTGAATGGTTTATTATTTTTCGCGCAGTTTTTCTAGGGTGCGTTTGTCGTATCTCTGCATGAATTCTAGTTATTTTTCTTTATTATTGCTTTAATTTAATTACGTCATGCTTATTGTACTACTTCCCATGATTGTTATTCTTTTAAAAAACCATACAATGGGCTATATGATTTCAATCTGAGTTCGAAATAAGAAACAGACCTATTATTTCAAAATCAAATCAGCAACTAAAGAATCATCATGATTACTATCCAATATCATTGAATTCTGAATTCTGATTTCTGGATTCATAGATATATACTATTGGTGTGTTTTTTTTGGACGGGGGGTCTAGGGGGTCTATCTGAATTCAGATGAATTCTGAATTCTGAATTCATATATATATATACTATGCGAGTGTTTTTTTTTGGACGGGAGGTCTAGGGGGTCTATATGAATTCAGATGAATTCTGAATTCTGAATTCATAGATATATACTATGGGTGTGTTTTTTTTGGACGGGTGGTCTAGGGGGTCTATCTGAATTCATAGATATATACTACACAGGAAAAAAAAACGGTTTCTTACTGACCCTTAAAAGTTCCGCACTTCCAAGCAGAACTATTTTAGGTTCTGTAAGGCGAAAATCGTTTCGTTCTTTTCGTTCAGAACTATTAAAAGTTCAGTAGATTCTTCGAGGTTTCGCAATATTTTTCCGGAACTCTAAGTAAGTTTCGTAAGATGGCAAAAGGTTTCGTAATATGCCAACAGAACCATTGATGGTTTCGTCAACAGTAAAAAGGTTTGGAATATTTTGTACGAAACGTCTGATAGTTTCGTAGCCAATTCAAAAGTTTAGTAGGATTTGTTCTAAACTTTTTGCTTCTCCATAGTTTACTGAAAGGTTTGGCGGTTTTTGTACGAAACGTTTGATAGTTTCGTAGATGATCCGAAAGTTTTGTAGTATTCGTGTGGAACTTTGGTCACTTCGAAATTTTGTTTCAGGTTCGGTATATTTTATGCAAAACTGGTAATGGTTTCGTAAACTGTGGAAAGGTTTTGAGTATTTTGTACGAAACGTTTGACTGCTTCGTATACGATCCAAAGGTTTCGTAGTATTTGTTCGGAACCTTTTGTGTCTTCATTATTTACTCAAAGGTTTTGAGTATTATGTACGAATCGATTTATTGCTTCGTATATGATCCAAAGGTTTCGTAGTATGTGTTCGGAACCTTTTGTGTCTTCATTATTTACTCAAAGGTTTTGAATATTTTGTACGGAACGTCTGATAGTTTCGTAGCCAATTCAAAAGTTTAGTAGGATTTGTTCTGAACATTTGGCTTCTCCATAGTTTACTGAAAGGTTTGGCAGTTTTTGTACGAAACGTTTGATAGTTTCGTAGATAATCCTAAAGGTTTGAAGTATTTACGCGGAACTTTAGCCACGTTGAAATTTTGTTTAAGGCTCGGTATGTTTTATTCAAAACTATTGATGGTTTTGTAAACTGTAGAAAGGTTTGGAATGTTTTGTACGAAACGTTTGACTGCTTCGTATACGATCCAAAGGTTTCGTAGTTTATGTTCGGAACCTTTTGCGTCTTCATTATTTACTCAAAGGTTTGGAATATTTCGTACGAAACGTTTGATTGCTTCGTATACGACCAATAGTTTTTGTAGTATTTGTTCGAAACTTTTCGCGTCTTTATTAATATACTCAAAGGTTTGGCATCTTTTGTACGAAACTTTTGATAGTTTCGTATACAATCCGAAAGTTTTCCAGTTTTCTTATAAAAACCTTCCTTAATTTTGTCTGGTAGTAATACGTTTTCTATATCACGTACGAAAGTTGATATGGTTTCAAGCACTATCAAACGTTGTTTCTGCTTTCTCGTAGTCGCAACGTTTTCAGTATTGCCTTCACAATGGAGGTTTGAAGAATATTTATTTTCGCAGTTATATGAGTCCTTGAAAGCTCTACCGCTAGCATTTGTAGGGATGAGAGAGAGGTAGCGGTGTAATGGTTTCGTGTTTTTCTCAAGAAGAAATCGAGTTGAACAATTAAACCATCAGTGCAATCGAATGACGATATAGAAAACACAAGGGGTACTAAGACAATCAATAGACAGTTAAGGTAATCTAGAGAAATGCGTGACCAAAATGTTCTACAACCGAAGCAATAAAAAGAACATGTTTGCAATAATTGGCAAGTGTGTTGGTGTCCTAAAATTCGGACACACACCAGAATCGCGTGAAACAGCTGGAGATACAGCTAAAAACGAAACCATACACTTAACATATCAATAGATACCTCAATAAAAGACAACGATAAAAATTCATTTAAATACGGAATACACTATTCCATGAAACGATTGAAAACAAAAGATCCCCAGTGTATTATTAAAATACATAGCATTTTATCCGATTTCCATACTAAATAAATAAGAACCAATAATGGACAAACGAACACTGATATTCATTTTTCTCGTAGTACGCTTCACTTTTCTCTCCATACACATGCCCCTACTGTCCACCACCAATTCTATGTCGAATAGATACCCAATCAAATATACGTCCAATGTTTATCATTTTCCATCTGTGATTTAACATTTTCGTTCCAGATTAAACTATAAATTCTTTTTTAACTCGATCAAAACACTCGCAGGTCATTTTTAAAACAAAAGCTTGTTCTTAGTGAAGCGATCAACCGAATTTTCAATTATTCAATATCTAGTAAGTAAACCATTCATTAACTAACACATGAAATAAGTCATGTATTACAAAAAATATCATTCGAACTTGTAACTCAATTATGAATTCTCTTTTAGGTCGATCGAAAGAATTACAAGTTGAATGTTATCATTATTATTGTTACGTGGTGAATTGATCTAGCTTGTTCACAATTTTTGAATATCTTAGTGAGTAAACCGTTATTAACTGAAAGGAGATAGCAGAGTCTTATATTCTGAAAAAGGAATTTATTTGAAATGGTAATTTTTGCTACTGTATTTAGAAACTTGGTTTTTCCCATGGATAATTTGTCAAGTGCGAAAGTTGTTTCTTGGCTTGAAACGTTTATTTCGGATGAATCCATTATACGGTATTTTCGAGGTATGGTTTGTGTTGCATGACCTTATGCTATTACGCTGCGTTTGATGATTGTGTTGCGCTGCTACGAATGAAAACATTGCTAATGTCAGGATTGATGAGGGATTTCCCGCTTCTCTTGTCGTCATCTGCATAATGGTACGCACGATGTGCTGCCCCTTTTTAATTGTACATAGACTTCAGTGTTGAATTGGGATTTTAATGAATGGGTTAGAAATTTTCAAAAATGAACAGCAAACTCAGTTTCATCGTAACGATGAATTTTATCGCGTAACACAGGCGTATTTATTTTGGTAAAGGTTTATTTTATCTTATTGCAAAGGAATTAGTCTGTTTCACGACGTTTGTAGTAAAAATCAATATGTCATGGTGGTGAAAGCATTGGAAAAGTTTTATTTACCGATGTAGAATGTTTGCTCGTTCAGAATACGTGTGAAGTATATGACTAATTTGGGTTTTCGCTCCTGTAGAATTTATTTAGTGAGTATTTGAAGCTTTAATTTTTAGTTTGATATCGTTTTTTGAGTTCCTTGTATAAACCTTGAATTGTCTTTGGTCTGCGGGTCATCAAAATGTCTCAACAACATTACTTTTGTCCACTGTGTATTTCTTCGAACGTTTTCCGCAATTATCCTACTTTATTTACACATATCCGAAATGATCATCGTGAAAAATCGTCTTTCAATATTCGATGTGAACTAGATGTATCTTGTGGATCTCGTTATTCATCTTTTGACAGTTACCGCTGTCATATATATCGATGTCATCGCACTTTAATCGATTCATTTGACAATAATGATACTGGTTCATCGAATATCGATGATATTGTGGATGATCTTGAGAATTTATTTTCTCATCCTTCTATAAGTAATAAATCAGATTTTATTAATGATCCTGAATCATGTATTTATCCAGATGAAGAGCTTAATGATGCAGATCATGAATTTGTTAATTTTGATCCCACCACCTTGTCAACTATCGATGAGCAAATCACTTTCAACAAACTTGCACAATTCTATACTCGTTTTCTTCTCGAACTTCGTGAATATCATCTTCTTCCTCAAAAAGTCGTGCAGTCTATTTCTTCTAGCATTTGCTCTTTATTTGACATAATTATTAAATTGATTAAAACAAAAGCATCGTCATCCTCTGTGCCTATTATCGATATGGAAACAATATTCACACATGTAAATTGGATCATTTGTTCTGTTAGTAAAAGCGAATACCAATTTTTAAAACAATGTAAAAAGTACTTCGACTATCAACCACCAACTGAAATCGTACTACACACAGCTGAAGAACGTGCTTATTTTATTCCATTGAAGCAGAGCCTGTCTTGTATATTTCAAAATGGTCAATTACTGCAGAAGATACTCGATAATATTAATTCTTTATCCACTCGTGCAGCTAAAAACAAGGATCTAATATTATCCAATCGACAAAGTCGTTCAGTTCAATCAAATCTGTCTCGTCAAATAAACTCAAATGTTTTGTTATTGAAATTATATACAGATGGTATTGGTCTTACAAATCCAATAGGTCCTAAGAAAGATTCGCACAAGTTTACTTGTTTCTATTATTTGTTGGATGATTTACCTGATATCGTTCGATCACAAGTTAATTCAATTGGATTACACTGTATATGCTACACAAAAAATTTGAACCAAGATGATAATAGATCAATATTAATGAAGGTACTCGTGGAAGATCTAAATATACTTCAAACTGAAGGTATCACGGTCCCGTGTCTTTCTAGTAGAGTTTACTTCGTCTTTTCTAATTTGTGTGGTGATAATTTAGCCTCTAACGAAGTTGGAGACTTTCAGAAAAATTTTAGTGGTGGAAGCTTTTGTCGTCATTGTTTCGTTACTTATGAGCGAAGACATATCCCGTTAACTGATATATCATTTTTACCACGAACTCGTTTTAAACACGACATGATTGTGAATAAAGTTATCGCCAATAATGATGGTCATATTATTCAAGGCGTTAAAGGTGAAAGTTGGTTTAAAGATCTTATTGGCTTTCATGCTACTGAATCACTTCCACCAGATCTAATGCATGATATCGCTGAAGGTAATACTATGGACAGGACAGTATGTCTGTGTCCTATCCATAGTATAAATTTCGTTTTTTATTTAAGGAATGTGCCCACTCATCGTAAGTGCTTTATTAAAAGAAACTATTCAGCAACGTCTTTTGACTTATGCAGAAATTGAACAACGTACATCATGTTTCATCTATGGATTCTATGATTCGTCAAACAAACCACCACCTGTCAAAAAGCAACAGCTAACTCATTCAAATATTGCTGGTTCTGCTAGTCAAAAATGATGTCTTTTTCGTTTATTCCCTATCATCTTTCACGATATTATTGATAATCTTACTTTACTTCCACTATACACTATTTTACGTGAAATTATCAGTTACATTTATGCTAATCCACTTAGAAAATCATGGTTATCGTACTTAGATGGTTTATGTAAACAATTTCATTCCCTTATGATCGAGCATTTACCTGATTATGTAACACCAAAAGTGCATGTTTTAGTTGAATATCCTCGTTCTATTGAAATATATGGACTTCCTATATTGAATTCTTGTATACGTTTTGAATCTAAACATTTATATTTCAAGCAAATCGCTATTCGCACACTTAGCTTTAAGAATCCCTTGTTTACTCTCTCGAAGCGTCATCAATTACGTTATTGTATGTTGAACAATTCCAATTCATTTTAATACTTATCATCAATAACTCTTCGATCATCTAAACCAATTGAATGATCCAAACTTTCTATTCCTGTTCGACGTTTATTGATGGATCGTATGAATCAAACTGATTTAATATGTGAATGTAATTCGATTTATTACCATCATATAGATGTTAGGACTGGATCAATTGTTGTTCATCATCTTGCACATGCTGAAGAAATTCCAGTATTTTGTCAGATTCATCATATATTGAATATAAGAGAAAAAATGACTATCATCGCAGAAATGTTAGACACAATTTCATTTGTTGAAAATTTATGGTCATATGAAGTTGAATTTACAGGAACATTGGTTATAATTGATATAGAACATTGTTTTGACATATATCCTCATTGTCTCGATATTTATGATGTTGAACAAGAGCATTACGTAAATGTATTAACTCGTTTAACTAAACAATAAAAAGAATGTTCTTCCTTTTGATATTCATACAGAAGATAAAAGAATATTTAGTTTAATAAGCTCGTTCTCTAATGGACAATGATGTTTTTCTTGGCATCTAGTTAGTTTTAACTAAAAGATCTATTCTTTATTCTAGACGAAGATATTGATGGTTCAACATTGATTTTACTTCAACAAAATGATATTGCTGAAATATTTCCTCGAATAAAAGATCGTGTAAAATTTATTGATCAACGTACAAAATTAACTTCAATCTTGAACGAACAAAATGAAAATACTGGTGGAACAACAACGACAACTAATATATTTGATTTAACATCGTCATTATCATTTAAACCTGTAGCTTCATCACAAGAGAATGATACACTTGATTCATCTGTTTTGACCGAAAAAAATCAATCAAATAATGATATTCATCAAACAACAGATCCTAATCTTTCATCAAGTATAAATTTTCCTGATGATAATCATGATATAAATGCTAAAGCAAAATTACCTTCAGATTATGAAGGTCCTGATTTAACGATCAGAATGCAGCATTACATTGATGACAATAATATTACAAAATTTAACCCACATACAGCTTTGCGTGGTGAACTACTTTCGCTTCTTTTTGATGACGTAACAAAATCACATAAACTACTGTAAGTCAAGATTAGTCAAAACATTTTTCATGTTTCCATCTGTTTTACTTTAGTTATCCAACTAATAATGAATATTTAGCGATGGCAAAATGTTTGGTAAAGAAACTACATGTTCCTCCAGTATTGTACGATGATTCAGTAGTAAGAAAAAAGTTGAAAAATTGACTGAATATGTCTTTTTTTTGTAGAAAGACTGGCACGAGAGCATCAAGCAGAAATTTAAACGTGAACGTAAACCTTTACAAATAACTACTAATATTGTCAAAAGTAAACAAGATAAATATGGTAATGGTAAAACTAATGGGAGACCGAAAAAAAAAGTACTATTTTACAAGCTGAACGTCGATTTAGTGATGTAGTAAGTGATGAAATTATTTTACGTATTATATCATATAGATTTTTTAATAGCCAATTATTAGTATAGCTGATCAACAAAATGAAAATCTTCTATCTGTAGTTCATCAAATGAAACTAGAATTGCTTAAAGATGATCCTGATCTCAATATGTTTCATAATCTTTGGCAACAATCGTTTAATATACGTCGTTTATGTGTTCGTGATTTAACTGTTACTGAAATGCTTGAACGTTTTCCCGGTTATCGTCTTTCAGAAATGGTGAGTGTTACTCGTAACAATTTACAAAGAATGTTTTTTGAAAAAAGCTCTAATATGAAAAATTAATTTGTTTCAAAAAACAACATATATTCTTTTCATAGCTTTTATACCAAGATCTTAGGTAATCTTTCTCCGCTCCCTTTAAAAATATGATAAGCATCATCTCTCTATGACTTACAGAATATTTGAGCGTAAAATTTGCAACAATTTAGATAAATCCTTCTAAGCTCGGATAAAAAAGGCTTGTTATAATGGTCAATAGTCCTTTTTTTCATATTTAATCGAATTATTCCTCCGAGAAATATTGAAATGCTTTCTATTTAAAAATCGTTGTTGCTTATAGTATTGCTGAAGAACAGCGTAATTTTCCAAAATTTTCGATTGATTGACATTATCATTAAAATTAATAGTTGTGATAGATTTATTGTAAAAAACTGGCTTTCATACATGAACTATATTTTATGAAAAATGTTACGAGATAATGTATTCACCTGATTTTTCAAACAAATTTTACCCTGAGCTTTCATAGATCACCTACATTCTTAGTTGATTTGTATTACATTTTTCTTTTTTTAGATTCTAGCCGAAGTTAAAGAATGTGCTGGTGTTGATATTGAAGAAAATGTGAATAACTTATTGCCAAAGTTCTTCGATCATCTGCCTGATAACAATTGTTTTTTATCTGGTATGAAATTCCCCAAAAAAGCTAGGAGATTTCAAGGAAAAAATTGAATCTATGTCAAGCGGAATAAACGTTTTTTTATGTGCTTCTAATTACCAAACCGATCAGTTTTCATAGTATAATTTTCACTTCATGAAATCTAAAACGTTTTTTGTGATAACACCTTGCAAATTGACCACCAGTTCAACAAAAACATATTTTTTATCTATATAAGAACTTCAGTAATTCTCTTTCATATACTTAGTTTTTAATGAGAATAAATAAATTTTCCAGCACCGTTAAAATATCATACTTTTTCATTATACATAGATGTACTACCTATTCGTATTATTCGTATTCTATGTAAATTTTTTGGTGACCCCGTTGGTAATATATTTACGCATGAGGTAAATATGTCTTCATCTTTCCATTATAAAATGTATCTTTTCAACTTTATCAATAGGATGTACTTGTACCTTATCCATGTATGAAAATTCATGATGATCGATTTGAGATTTATCTGGACTTTTGTTTAATAACTGAAACAAATTCATGCTCCACAGCTCTTGCTCTTCTTCTATCGTTATACTATGTCTTTGAGATTCGATTTGGTCTACATAATCGAACATGTCGTCTTCTTTATGGCATATTATTTGAAGATTCACATTATCTGAATAAAGCACTAAAAATGTTGCTCAACAGCTGGAAATATAAAATTTTTAATCGACCATTAATGAAACGACAAGCAATAGTTACAAATCTGATCGAACATTCTACTCAACTATCAACCATGAACAAAATCAACTCATCCTCATCGAATAATTCAAATAAAGTAAGTCTCTTGATCTAATTTAATATTTAAAAAAGCATTTTAAGTTCGTATTTTTGTGGCTTCATCTCTAACTGTCTGCTAGAAGCGTCAAAAGTCATTTTTGACTATTCCTTCTCTTTTCCGATTTATAAAGAATGCTATGGTTTTTATAAAACATCAGTGGAATTATTTTCAAGCTTTACAAAAATACCATAAGAAAATTTAGTTGAGTCGTTTGATTTTAAAATGAGTAACCGATCTTCAAGTTCCAGTTAGTTTCTCCCACAACGTAGGATAAAAGTTTAGTTTTGATATTGTTTCAGATGTTTAATGACTCACTTGAACATGTTGAACAAGATCAATATTCTTCGTCTGATTTGAATTTTGCCCGATCATCTAATATTGACCAACAATCTCTTAATGAGGATACTGATGATGATCGTAATGAATTATCAATAGCTTCTCCAGTGCTTAATTCGCAATGTGGAACACCAATGATGTTCCAAAATCGAACACCATCATCATTCATCATTGAAGATCATTCCAACACTTTATATTCAGAGAAAACAAACACAATCTATCCTTCGGATAAATCCTCCTCAACACATGCACACGGAGATGAGCTACAAATATATATAGAAAGTAAAGAACTTCCTTCGGCTGCTATTAAACGAAAACGTAAACAACATCAAACTTCATCGTCATCAAACACAAAAACATCAAAACACTCAACGCGACTTGCAGCTAAACGAGTTCGACTTGAATAAACTTTATTGAATAGACTAAATTTTTTTCTTGTTTTCTCCTCTGTGTACTTCATCATGTCTTCCAAATTTTGCTATTGGTTTTCTACATTACGTTTTCTTTACATTTTCACATGATGTCGAAAAAGGCGGAGAGTTTTATCGATTTCAAAGAATATTTTTTAAAATGATTCATCTTTTAAAAATCAAATCATTCAGTGAAAAGCTGAAAAGCAGTAGTACACATTCAACCAAAACAAAGCTCGTAAACTTCATCAAGTCTATATAAGAGAGTATACTCAGTCGAACATTTCAATCACGTATACGTATTAAATATTGAAAATAATTCAATCTACTCCTTTTTATGAAACTCGTTCTAACAACGAGCTGGCAACGTTTCGTAATACTGCAAACAATTTGTCTTTCCACTCTATACTAACTTAAATTTAAAGATGAAGAGAGAATCTACAGCAATGCAATACGAACAAACGAATTAAAGATTTCCATTTTCACTTACGCATGGATTCAAATATCTATATAATCGCGAATATCGACACTGCGAAACAAATGAAATAATTTAAACTTATGTGCCGCAATTATTCAAATAAATAATATCCACCAAAATTTAATCTTTTTCAATAAATAAAATCATTTATTACATTATCTTTCGTCCCTCGAGGATTGCGCATTCATTGAAATTTTATCTTACTTATCCCAATGTACTTTTCCTATTATTCTTCTACACTAATCACCATATGCCACTACACAAAACTTATTCTAACTCTATGAAATCAAATACTTCTCTGCTTCTTTCAACGCTTTCTAAATTCCATCACCATTCAACTGCCTTTATACTTATTCAACCAAACCACCTCTATATTTGTATCCTAAATAAATTCATCTATCGATCGACTACGGTGAGTTTCATTGTTTTCAACACAAAATATGACTCACAATTCTCTTCCAGGTTCATAAACAGATCCACACTTAGTTCGTGTCTTAATCAATGAAACCCTAGTCAAAATCTTTGACGTTTCTGGACAAGATACTTGCCAGATCAGGTCAGGATCTTGCGAGGATTCGCAGTTTTTTCCTGAGGAAACGAC
>OENT01003662.1:0-11145 GCA_900239685.1 Rotaria macrura | reverse complement strand
TGAACTTGTTTGGAAAAAGAGTTATTCATATATATGAACTGTCCGATATATATATATTTTTTTTCTAATCACGTTATTCATTTTTCGTTTCTCGTTATGTTCCCTATTAGTCATTTAAAAATGTAGATAGGACACATTTTTTTGTCCAATATGGGAGTATGTTACGGTGATGTCACGCATTGACATCATCTCTCTTCATATATATGGTATCCTCTATCTTCTTTCATCTTTTCTCTTTTATCTCTATTGGTATTTTCTTTTCGTTCTATATATATATATGTTCGTTCATGTGAATAAAAGATAGAATAAAAGTTCGTGCGAGTACATCTGCACATATATCTCCTTGCTTATATATATAAGAGAAACGAAGGAAACGAATCCTAACATGTGCTGACGAGCATTTGTACGCTACGGAGCAGAGCTTTATCTGTAATTCGTATTTAATTCATCGTGAATATATATAGAGCAGTTCGATCCAATAACAACCGGTCTTTTAAATACACATCTAAGAGCTCTTTTTTCGCCTGAAATCAGAGGTGAATAAAAATTTCATAGAAAATTTACCTTGAAAGTTATTTATGAGATCTTTTATTGACGGTTTAATGCATAAGAAATATCTATGTCAGAATAGGTCAGCATGGCGGAACTAAAATAGAGAGGAGAAGATTGTCGGCATTTGCTGCGACGACTATCGGACTGCAATATGTACCATCGCATATTAATAGTTTTAATTGATTGTTAAGTGTTTAAATGAATTTCGCTCCATAAAATGTATTTCACGAAAGAGACGTCCCATGGGATGACGTCTTTTCGTCTCATGCCATGTCGAGCGAAGACTTGCTCTCCCTATTTTTGTTCAGGATCGCTTGATTCATTCATTGACATGGATGCGCTAGTTGATGATTGTGATCTAACACAACGTCAAACAAACAATTATTTCACATGGCCATGAGTAGTTCTGTTATGAAAATATCACGGCACTGCTCAGATCAGAGGTGGCATCAATGTTCCTGTCACCAATCTGCTGGGAATGCTAACCAGATGTTTTCGTTTCCTCATTTTACATCGAGACGGCGATATTTTATTAGATCTGCTTTCCATAAAATACCATTTGTCATCTTGAATGAGATCATGGGAAACAATGAACATAAGACAGATTCGCCACGACAGTGCTGCTGATTGTCAAATTCAACATTGGCTCAAATGATAAGGTCTTTGGTAATGTTAAAGATTCAATAGAATTTATATTTAGTCACAGACGCGTCCACGAAGACATTCGCCATGAAGATTTGGATGCATTTCTTGAACAGTCCGTTGCATATTTTATCTGTCTACTATTTTCAAGAGTGGGCTTTTGAAATTCTTCGATGGTTACTGTTTAATTACGACGAACATGTCAGAACGAAAATCGAAAGAATGACGTGAGACATGACGAAAATAACAGTTCATGAATCGTCTTCCACGTGGGTCTGATTGGAAGAAGACAGCAACGCCGGTATTCGAAACGAATTCAAATAATTTGTTTAGAAAACACTTCGTGTTTATTCACAGGCGAGGAGAAGACACTCAAATTCATGTGCACAATCGAACATTATGTTTAAAGTGTTTGTTTAGCTGTAAGTTTCAGCCTGTCAGTTAAGAGAATGGCAGCATCTGACTCGTTTTCTTTTTAATTTGGAAACTCAGTTGTCGGAAATAGCACATGAAGAACAGAAACAAATGAATGATCTTATTATTTGTGAAAGTTTATCTGAAAAATTACTTGGAGTAAATTGAGTAGAATTTTACAACTATCGTGCCCAAATCCCACCAAATAGAAGCTAGAGAGAACAATAGAAACCATGCAGTTAGTTTCTCGCGAACGTTCCGAAAGAACAATAGAATGATGAAAGTATTGATTCGGTACAATCTTAGGTAATCAGTTCCATTTGAACGACTAAATTATGCTTATCATAGAATTGGTTTTATTAACTTCCGTCTAAAGCTGGCTTTGTACAGCATTAATAAATACAAGGCAGAATCCTGCTTGAGAACATTTCAAATAAATGTACAAGTAATTGAATAGACAACACATAAAGTCATACCAGGCATTCATTCGATTATAACTATTGTCGATTGACAGATCGTAATTGAAATCCAGTTTGGTTAGTTTGTTTACTGATGGGTTGAATGCGATTTTCAACGTTTCTTGCTCTTCGAATGAACAGAGACGTGAACAGATTGATGCATTTTACTTTTACTTCCGGCATGTATAGAATGCAAACCCAAGGAAGTACTAATTCTTGCAAATAAGGTAAGTAGGAAAAAAATCGTGATAGAAAATTAACAAGATCTTGAGAACCATTAAACATTTCTATTAATACAACAATTGAATAGGGAACCCAACCAACCACATAGAGTATACCAATGGCAACAAGCTGCACACCTAATTTCACTGAACGTTGCTATTATAGAACAAATTTTCGTATAAATAGAAATAAAAATTGAGCTCTGCTTACCCACTGCCGACGTGCATCCGCTGTGAGAATTGCTTGTCTCATACGAGCCCGTTGTATGAAATATCTCACCGTAACTATAACATTAACAATGAATGTTGTCATTTCCATACTAATGCCATTTCCAAGCCAATCAAATAACCCGAGACCCATTTGTAATGAATAACACGGACCTCCACAAATATATAGATGTACATCGTACACTTGTTTACATTTGTGTATTACTACCAGGCCAGTGTAAAGTAGTGGACAATACAGATAGAGAAATATAACAGGTCCATAGTGCAGAAGTATCATATGCCGCAGAATGAATTGCTCATGATAAATAAATAGATAACGTTGAATAGATATCCATGCCATTAAAAAGATGCTTAGTTGGAACAAGGAATAATTTAAAGTGATCCAAGGAGAACATCTGCTTTCGAAATAAACGGTTCCTTCATATAAAAAGTATAATGTTATGGGAAGTTCAGTGCCGATGATTAGAGCGTTGACGATCACAAGGAAACCATAAATTTGAGTCTGTAAATGATGCCATGTGAAATGAACGAGACTAGAAAATATAAAGATTCATTTTTACTTTCATCTTGTCTTTACGTGTGGAATTTTTCTCAACGGTCAACAAAGTAATCGGAAGTTTATTCTCTCACGGAAAAAACGAACTCACATCAAGAGAGTGAGAGAAAGTGATGGAATTTGTAAACTGAGAAGTATGCCAAATTTAATTTTTCCTTCCATTGCTGATGTAATCGAGCCACCCATATCATCAGTAATATTCAACGATGAACTGCAAATGCTTGACGCCATCACCAAAATTTTATTTCGATTGCAGTCAACTCGAGTTTGATAATAGAACAGACAAAACAGCATAAAAACTTATTAAGTTAATCGCATTATTTTTTGCTTTATGGAAAATGATTATTCTTTTCTTATGGCAGGTAGGAATTAAAATGATTCCCATAAATCCTGATGAAATATTTTCTATTCAAGTATGTTGATTTCATTATTGAACAATATGCGACGCCCTAACTCATTAATGCCAGGTTCCGTCCTACTTGAAAGTATAACGGAGTAAATGCATCTCACAAAGAATATTCAGTGGAGTGTTGACGTCTATATACAGATGCTTCTATCAACATCAGACAAGAAAAGTTCCGTACTATACAACAAATGCCGTAGGATCATCTAGCACAGGGAAAAGTAGACGTATCTTTATCTGCAACAGCGAAAAGTCATAATGATGAAAACTCATCGATGACAAGGAATAATAACGAAGAACAAAGCACATTGTATTATTTTCAACATGCGCGCGTTTCAAAGTTACTGCGGGAAGAACTATCTAGTGACTAGGTTCGATATAACAGATGAGTTTCATGAAGTTTACGCTTATGGTAAAAAGGAAATGTCAGCTAATAGTGAGTGGATGAGACATTAACATGGATTTCAAATTTAAGAAAAGTATCTAGATACAGACTTGAAAACTGTAGGAATCAGATTGCATGCTATGTGAATGCATATAAAAGCGACGAAATACTGCTGAAGATTAGGAGAAAGAATGACATTGGATTAGTACTATTGCAATTCGATTGGATCCTTCTTTCGGAACACTGCCAAAATTCAGCTAAGGGCTCTGAGTTGCCTCTACTATCGACATCAAGTATTTATGAGTAGTCGACATATTACATAATACTGAGCCGTCGGATCCTTTACTGGTTTTGTTTTCTGAATTACAATATGATTTCGTCGGCTGATCGGATTCATTCGCATAGACTGGAAATCTGACACACCCACCCGCTACAGTTAAACCCGAATGTTGCTATGAAATAATCTGCATTTAAGAAAATAAAATAAATAGAAATTGTGGCCTAAATCTTAAACGTGAGTACAAAAATCGATTAACACAGGAAAGCTCAAGGCTATACAAATAAAGCTAAGGCTAGTGAGGAAGTAAGCGTAATAAACCCGACGAGTTAGCTACTGAGCAGTGTAAATATCTTCATTGGAGCACTATTGGTTTACTAAATTATCTCAGAAGCGCAACGTGACCATCTATAATAGTACAATGAAATGAGGCCAAACTCAAGTATCTGTATTTCTTATCCAAAGCTTCGAACTCGAACACTTCATCATGTCCTATTATATCGAAAATTAAATCAACCAAAATAACCCAATTAATATGGTTTGACTGACTTTTGAAATTCGACGTCATTAACTTAGTTCTCGAAACAACAACAGTTAATCGAATGAAACAAATAAAGTCAATGGAATTATGGTTTGCCTTAGCACTTCTCTGTAGACCGACGATTCGATACCCGCAATATCACTGACTTGTACCGTATGTACTGTGTGTCAGGAAAAGGGCGTTAAACTATCGAAGAATTCGATGGAATCCACTAGTTTCGAACAAACCGACGAAGTGAAAAAAAAAGTAATCATACAATGCAATAGAAAAATTTCTAATGAAAAAAATCCTTTCCATCTTCAGTGAACCCTCCTGTAGACTAATTAATCAGAGAACGTATAATAGGTTCGCTGCCCTTGCTGGTATTGGAAAAAGCGAACGATGAAGAGCATAGCAATGGTATGGTTGGCGAAAATCAATCGATAAAAATAAATTGAATCATGAGACAAAACAGAGTGTTAGGATGGATAGAGTGATGTCGATTGGGCATGAGAATAATGTTTGCTCGGCACGTTCCTCGGTTCTGATAGAGATTCGTGATATGAAACTGTGTCAGCAGAGCGATGGTGGTTTCTATTTTAAAATAACGGACCAAGAAAATGAAAGCTATTAGTTTCATTGACCTTTCAATCCACTGTAAGTTATGTATTTCGATTAAATAAAAGTGAGAAACTCGCTTCATTGATGAAAGATAATAATGGCTAAAAAATGTGCTTGTTCATTGGAAATCTCCTCAGCCCCGGTAAAGGTATTTTTTCGAATTCAAGGGATGCGAAAATTACGTTAGTGTGAAACAATGTTTGACACAGAGTCAGATCCCGTGTACGTCATTTTCATGAAAATATCGCTCTACGCTTTTCGAGTCAAATTCAATTTTCTCCCGAAGGGAGAGAGACAGATGTCGACTAAGTCTGAAAGAAACTAATATTTTTGACGTCAACGATCAAGTGCTCATCGATTTGTGGCGAAAACAAAATTTAGAGAGCCTCTCTACATTTTGTGTGAAATTTTTAAATTAACGAATTTTACGAAACAAACAGAGCTCGCCGCCACATTAATTTCCTGATTTTTTCCTCATATTTCAAGTATAATGCCTGTAGAAATGCTTTTTTCATTATACTGAAATGTTGTTCGTGGCATCCATGCATTTTTGCGATTTTTAGGACTTCTTCATCGATATTTGAAGAAAAGATTTTCAGGATACAAGTTATTCTCAATCGTCTTATTCTATTTCAATCATTCTTTTCTCTGATCAGTTTACCGCTCGATTACTTCGAATCGATTCATTTTTCAAAACAACCATTTAATCATCATCGACTATCTCAAGTGTTTTATCAACACGTATATACGGCACATTATCTCATGGTGTAAATATACACTCAGTCTTGTACTCACTTAGTTCTAAAACATTAAATGATTCACTGAGTTGTTCTGGTAAACGTTTTTATTAGTTTATCCACTCGATCTCTGTCCGTTTTATTCATATTTAGCATAGGCAACACGTTCATCATCACAAGCATTAAGGTTTACCACGTTGTAGTGTTGCAACTTCGGTTACTGTGTTCTTTTTACCTTTCGGGAACATCGAATTTAAGTAACTCTTTTACCAACTGAATATCAATAACAAGGTGTATATATAGGAGAGGAAAGTAGCCGTGCTACGAGGAATGCACTTGGTGTTGAAAACGTGGATATGCACTGAATTTTCAAAAGCATGGGAAAACAGACTTCTATTTAATTGCGTGAAGATCTTTCCCCAGATAAAAATCGGATTTCCACTTGAGAAAAAATATAAAATCGAAAATTAAAGGATATGTCACTTGAAATGCTGTTTATGTGAGCAGTAGACGATGCATACAGAACACAATACTAGAGTCGATGAGCCAGATAGAAAAACTAGAACTCGAAGTTACTTTTCGCGGAGAGACAATACACTAATTTCGATGAATTATCAATAGACTTTACTTTCTCTTGTGCAAATTTCATCGGGAGTCATAGTGGCATAAGAAGTCTTATAATGTCGTCATTTTTACTGCAATTCCTGATTTTTTTCGAACTATGCCGCTGCGACCCCTCAACAAACTAGATTTCCTCTTCAAATAATCTCCTCTTATTTTTCTCTGATACTCAATCCAATTAAAAATAATCGAATTTCTCCAAACGAAACATCAAGGGTTTTAATATCGCCCTATGTACAGATGAAAAAGTATCTCAATGCTGATTGTCGATAGTTTTTCATTCACAAGACATCATCGAGAGCTAAAAGCAAGGGCAAATTTCGGAAGCTCTTGACGAACTTCTACAACGTTAACTGCAAAATTGATTTTGAAAAACTCACAATCGAGATTAAAAGGTTGATTTTCTTCGGAAGGATGACATTCTAAGGTAGATATTCGACATTACTGCTATGTTTCCTCGAAAACTAGAACAGATAGAAACTTGCTTCTTTCAGAAGTGATTGATCATCTTTAGAACAATACACTTCAAGAAAACAATCAAAAGCGATTGAGAAGATCTCGACGTACAAGCATTTGCCTTCTCAGAACTCAACGGTGCGATGGATGTGCACGTCGCCAGTTTGTTTTTCATAGGAAAAAAACATCGTTAAACAGACGATAGATGCGAACTCCGTATGATACAGATTCATAGACGATCAGCGTGCAGTAGCGAATTTGACTGTAAATATCTAAAAGGTTTAGTTAAATTTGGAAGTAAACTCGGTGTGTCTATCGAATCCACCTAACCGCTCGAAACGTATGCTGAACATCTAGAAGTGAAACTGTAAAATAGTTAGAAATGGTAGACTATAATGTTTGCAGTTCTTCACAAACCATCGCATAAGTCGTATTCTCTGCCATCTAATGTCATTTACGGAAAACATGTTAAGGTTAACAGACGGTTTCCGAAGTTCGCTTCAGAAATGCGATAGTCATCATGCATGTCGTTCTTAAATAAGGCGCCATCGATTTCATTGTGACAGACGTTGAAATGGTTTTCAACATGTGTAAATCTCCATCGTATAGAGAAGAAAAAGATTTTTGATGAACCAACAAAGGGAAGAAAAGAAGGTAGAGATAAATTTGGGAAAGGACATTCTTTGTCACTTTTTCTTTTGTGTCGAGAAATCAGCTATTCTTAATCTGGATTACATCTAATTAGGAAAATATATTTCTCAAACACCGTCGTATTTAATATAAAATTTATCACAGTCAGCACAAACCTAACTAATATCCATGGTTACTAATCCACACAACTTAATAGCAAAATAAAAACGTATTTATAGCACTTTAGCTGAGTTTAAACATGTTCCTCAATGAAACTACTAGAGAGGTGCGTGAAAACGCAGTTTATGGATGCGTCTAACTATTTCTGAAACTGGAAAATGTGTCTGAAGCCACACTCACATTCAAATGGTTCACCTTTGTTCGAAATACACGACTTACGCTTAGGAGAGAAAAGTTACCGTTACGTTGCCAGGTAACCGATAGCGATACAAGTCAATAGTTGATGTATTCACGATATTTGGTGCAATCTTATTGATAAGTTGTGTTTTTCAAGAATTAACAATGTAAAACCGTAAGAAGTAACTCCTCGTTTACGAATTGTCCACGTAACGATCACTTCCCAATTGTAGTTTCCACAACTTCTCATGTTCGGTTGCGTCTAACATGCACAAGTAATTGGTTCTTGTAGTTAATCAAATACATCGAAATAGGCTTCAAGAAAAGTACCGTGTTGAGATGTATCTGAACGAGTGTCAACAATAAATAAAACTGGCTGCCTTGTCGAGCAATGAAACATACTCTTGAGACTACTTGAAGGCTTTCCATTGTATTGTGCGAGATGCCAAAAACTGTCGTTCGATTCGATCCAATCGTCGTGCTATCGAGTTAGATACAGTCGATTGCACACGACTAAATCTTGTGTTCACAAGTTTGTTTTCCATTTCACCCTAGTTTGTCTTTTGATGAAATACAAGTGTTTCAGAGACATTTATAAAATATTGATAAGGCTATTATTTGAAGAAACATAATTGATTGTAATATTTCAGATCTCATCTCTCCTATATCATAAACTTCTGCATTTTCAATTCAGATAATTCTATTCCAAATTTATCATATGTCAATGAATAGTAGCATTGCAAAATGATTCCGAAACGACAAAGTGAACGAAGCAGTTCTTCATCATTCCTGGCTACGATAATTATTCCAACTGTTCATCTATACAGAGTGAAGCTACGACATGAATAATACTCTGAGACTTTTAAAGGGGAAACCCGAGAGATGAAGAGACAAGTACACGAAGAAAAGCAAAGGAAGGAGAATAGGACAGACAACAACAATAGGGATATGAGTAGCAGAAAAGATTTTTATAAAAGCACAATGAAGATGTGCAGCTTAACATCACCAGTGACGCACATTTGATTACAGTCTGACTTAGCCTCTTTAGATGTTATCCGGATTAAAACATCGAATGATTTCTCTCGAATGCCGTTCAATGAAAGCAATAATGGATTCTGTATTTCTTAACAAAATGAATATAGCAGAATATTTTCGGTTGGGTATAAGAACTTTAAAATTAGGATACGAGATCCTCGAAGAAGTACGCGGTCAAAAATTTGATGTTCAACCACGAATTTGTGACTTTTCTACCACGAAAGTACGATTTCACCATGGGATCTTGAGCATAACTGCTACGAATGTCAAGTTCTTTCCATCATTAACATGCTTTTTCTCCGTGGAACAAGAGCGAATGACGAAGTTCCGCCTTGTGACATGCTCAATGTAGCATGTTCAGATTATTTCACTACTCGTTTGTGTTACTCCACAATTGTTGATGTTCCGTTTTCTAGAAATGCAACACCGTGTGAAACTACCTTGTAGTTTCTGTAGGTGTGCGAAGACAATATTGATTTGCCAATTTTTTGTATACTGTTGTCACCATTCTCAACATCTCGGTAACGGTTTCAGGTAATTGACAAATGTAGACGAATTTTGCACTATTCTGCAAGTGATAGGCGGCCCAGAAAAGTTTACAATCTTTTTCTAATTACCAAATGTAAAAGATGTTTGTCGAACAATTAAATAATGTCCATATTTTAAATGTGTAAAAATTCGCCATATCAATATCACTAATCGTTGTGTAGCATTTACTCTTGTAGGCGTCATCGATGAAAATCAGTAATCAACGCTTCTTTCTCGATAAATTGTGCTGCTGGGATCTTGTGCTTTCATGAAATCCCACCCATCACACGTTGGACAATGTCTGGGATACGCTGGGTGCTTTTCTATCTTCATGTACTAATACTGGCAGACAGTACAACTCAATGATCAACTAAAGTTGATCAAGAAAATAGTCTAAACGGATACCGTTATAGTAGAATATCGAATGTACCAACAAAATCTAAAGTAAAGTAAGACTCCATTAATTCGTCAACAAACAATTCATCTGTATACGTAAGAATAAGTATCAGTTGTGCATTCGGCATCAGAAACCATCATAGGGGTAAGGTTGTCTTCTGCTGTCCATCTGAGCGAAACATGTTATCCTGATTCTACTACATAAACCCGTTGAAATGACAATATTTTTATTAAATCTTAATCACATTATTTAATGCTCAATCCATTTAGATTCAGTGGAATTGCCACTTTAAAAATAACTTGTATTGAATCACACTTTATCATTAAGCTGTAGTTGAGTTTTTTCCAGTGCGCAGCTTTTATGTTTCGACAGAATTTGACTCTCTTTCTCAATATGTCTATGAGCGTGAAAAACAAAATCTTCAACGATGCAAATGAAATCAAAAGTAAGTTTCCCATCGGGGTACTCAATTGGAAAACATTTGATTTCAACACAATCGATTACTCAAGAAAAGAAGATGGCTAAGGAGAGAAGCTTACTTATGTACTCCTTTGAACTTCTCTGCTTTTCCCAGGGCTTCTTAGTGTTGCTTATACTTCTGTACCTTTGAAAACTATGGATCTACTCTTTCCTCCCCATTGAAGACTATTCTACTTTAGAAGGTCGATCATTGGTAGTTTCACAAGATGAAACAGAAGAGCACGAATTCAGATTCATGCCAGAATTCCCTTGTGTTTATGCTGATGCTAGACATATGAATGTCACTTTACCTTTAATTTGTAAAATAAATATAAACGGCATTACCAAGGTTTTTTCTGGTAGTAGGTAAATAGCTAAGTCGACGATTATGAATGCCATACTTAGTCGTTTAAGAGCGTGCCTGCTCGACCTGAGTGGACAAATATCCAATAAGACCGCAAGTTATGCTGATCGAGATTGTGTCTTATCACCAACGTCATATGGCCTTATTAAAAATAAACAAGCTCATGCATGACAAATCCATTGAAAAAAATCTTCTGTATATTTGATGTCCATCTATAGTCCATTATGTCTTTTTGTGAGCTATTTGGTAAAAATTAAGGCCCCCCCCCCCCCTCAAAAAAAGTC
>OENT01003661.1:0-11148 GCA_900239685.1 Rotaria macrura | reverse complement strand
ATACACAGAATAAAGCAGAAATACTGAATACAGGTGAAATAAAGAGACAAGAAAAACTATCGATAGATTCGACGTTTTTTGGACATTGACTATTCTCTTAAGTTTTTTTCTTTCACTTGTGTATGAGCAGATCCTTTCATGTGTTTTCTTGCTCTGGTATCCTGTTTTCAACAACATCAAATCCTTTCAGTAGAGGGTTAGCGACGGTAACGCCGCGCTACTTGTATTTTATCATATGTTTTTGTGTGAGCACAATAATATAGTTCGTGATTTTGGAAGCTTTACAATATCGTTCTTTGTTCTTCGTAATTTTCGAAAATACGCAAAGACTATCACCACATGGACATCACTCATGGATTGATTTTTTTCTGATGAACATTACTTAGATGTTTGCCATGATTGCGCCATATCAAATATATTTATTTGCGATGAACCGTCGGCACTTTTCATATCATCATCCATATTATCATTATTATTGCAACATAAACCAAACATTTCCTTATCTGATTGAACACTTATCTCCACGTGCGTTTGTTCATCCCATTTAATTGTAAAATCATCCGTTTTAATAATCGTATATAGATCTATTTGAAAAATATATATTCTACCAAAAGTCATCGGTTGAATTCGATATTTTGATAGTTCAATATTGTTGAAAAGTATTGGACGTCCACGTATAAGATCAATAGTAACGCCGCTGTATTCAATAATTATCTGTTTTGAGTAGAATTATCCATTAAGGCCGCATGGAATGTTTTTCTATAAGATACGGAATAGATGTTTTGAATCTCTCACTAATATGTATTGGCAGTGATCAGGAAAATTATAGTATAGCCCGTCAAAAGTTAGATAATGTGAATGGCCAAACATAGTGCATGATTTAGTACATGAAATTTTCTTTCGTGACCATATACCACCTGTTTGACATATACAACTTTGAAAACCATGATCATTCTGTATCATCGTTTGATTTTCAATTTAAAATCGACGATTATATTGACATGGACATTGTTCTAGGTGAACATATTCATTTTCAAAACTATTATGAACTGTATCGTTTGTACAAACACATCCGGAAGTACATTCAGTATTTTGTGTATGACACTACGTTATTATTGATGATGGATTTTGTCATATTCGACGGCATGATGAGGAACATTCAACCAAAACCGTATTTCGTGATGAACATTTTTTAGCTAAGACAAAATCCGTAAAACATACTAGAACGCTACAAGATAATCATAAATGACATACAGCATCTTGTTTTAGATCGCCATTGAGTATGAATATTATATTCTCGACATTCGTCCAGAGCTGGGCGAAATACTCGAAGTACTCGTACTCGAGTACCGTTTTGGTCGTACTCGTACTCGAAGAATTTGTACTGGTACTCGAACGGTTGGTACTCGTACTCGAAGGTTTGGTACTCGTACTCGTACTCGAGAGTAAAGTACTCGACATCCTCATAGGCATCTCTTACATCAAAATGATGCTCGATAAAATCGCAGTATATATTTTTCGAGGATTACATGAACAGTTGATTTGTTTCTTTTGTTTTTTTTTACATACATGTATATTGATTCAGATAAATACATAGACGCCACCAGAGCTGGACGAAATACTCGAAGTACTCGTACTCGACCCAGTGAAAACTAATCGCTGATTTTAATCGAGTTATTCTGCAACAAAATCAAAATTGAAATCGATTGATAATTTTGATTATCGTAGATCACGACTTAACCATTGCTTCATATTGCTACTTATCCAGTGTTAAATTTTCGGATTAAAATTGATTATTTTGCAACAAAATCGAAATTATCAATCGATTTTAAATCTTGATTTTCCTGCATAATAATCAATTTTAATCCGAAAATTTCATACTGAATAGATAACAATATGAAGTAATGGTTAAGTCGTGATCTACGATAATCAAAATTATCAATCGATTTCAATTTTGATTTTGTTGCAGAATAATTCGATTAAAATCAGCGAAAATTTTTCACNCGTACTCGTACTCGAGGGTCGGTACTCGTGCCCGTACTCGTACTCGAAAAAGTTCATACTTGCCCAGCTCTGCATTCGTCAGCAAATGCTTCCAATGTTTGACATCTCGCATTTTTAAAGATTCATTCTCTAAGATAGCTGAGCACACATCATTGAAACATGTTTCATAAAAGTATTTTGCATTCACCTATACATATGTAAATGCTTTTTTTTAAATTCGACTTCATATTTCATTCAGTAGAAATTCTCATATGATTACTTTTTTTAAACACAATTGAAATATATCTGATTGATTACTTAATGGCATATATTGGTTCATAACTTCCGCAGTTATATGGTAATCGTTTACTACGAATGGAACATCTGGACACTTCAGAAATATTTAAAAACAATTACAATTCATGTTATGTAGGTTAACAACTTCTTACATTGCGATTTAATTTCCATTGATTACCAAAATCTACTAGTATGGTCGTAATAAGTCCAGTTGCCACTAATCTTAAATCATCATCTTGATCGGGATTATAATCGCCACAAAGACCTGATAAACTGTGTTTGTTTACAAAGCTTTTGTCTATTTGAATGATGATGGTTCGCTGATACTGATTATCTATTTTTAATCGAACATCCCTTGTAAAAATTAAATCCAGAAAATTTTTCTCTTGTCGTTCATTATAAAATTCGATGGAAGTGTATTAAGACCAGTTAGGTTTGTACCTGTTATTTCTAATGTTTTACCAGCAATAGCAATCGTTAATTTCTAAGATGATAGTAAAGTATAATTTACTCAAGAGAAAAACTATGAATCAAAGTACTTTTTCACAATAATTTTTCATCATTGTACAATTTATAAAATCAATATTGATTTGCCAAGATGTTGAACCGATTAATTTATAAGTACAACTGTTTAAAGAGAACATCATTTTCAAACGACACAATATTATTTGTAACTACCTAACAGAAAATTGATTGTATGTTCCATCACATGTCCGAATACGATCTCGACCCCATAGATGAAAACTAGCTAACGGTTCTTCAGCTACAAAGAACAAGACAAACAAATGAATAAATGTAAAGACTCGACATCATGATTCTCATTCGTGAATTTCAAAAGAATATTGATTTGAAGCTTGGAAGTAAGCGCACGATCACTAGATTTGTCTATTTCTAGTAGTAATCGACCAGAAATGACGACTGAATAAAATTTCAAACTGCAAAGCATGTTTTCACTTATTTTGGTCACAAAATGAATGGCGCGTCTAGCTCTTTCTAAGATCGATCAAAACTTAACAAGTGATTTTTTCGGGTTGATTACAAGCGAGATCATGCCATCCATTACAGCAAATTGTTTTGTTTCTTTGTCTATAAGTAAAATGGAGAAGTGTTCCATGCATATTGAATCTTATAATCGAGTCTTACCTTTTCAATTGGTAAGTTTCATATAATGCGTATAATGGAAGTTCGAACGAAGAAGAAACTTGTTCATTTATTTTCAAAATGAGATCTATGTGCTTGAAATATTCCTGGACGTAGGTTTGTTGAAATATCAATCGCATATATTTGAAGCACAAACGTAACGTTAAAAAGTTTTAGAAAATTCAAGATTTTTCATTTTTTTTCTAAATGCTAGCAGCTATAGTACTTACTAATCAAAGGAAAAATCTGTTTGTGATGGAAATGATTTCCTAACAAAAAGCGTATGAGCTAGAATCTTATAAACGAGTTTCGACAAACGATCTCAAGATGTATAACCAATTAAATTCTATAAAATTAACAGAAAATAGTTGTTAAGACATATCGTATATTACTGTCTTAATTGGTTAACTTTTGCATCTAATTTACTACAGTCACCGAGGTAAGAAGATAAAAACATATCGATTAAAGGGTTTCTTATTCACACTGAATTACACTGGAAAAATTTATTTGATAAAATAACTAAAATTATATTGTACTAAGGACACATTGTTCTTTAGACCCGATTGCAAGTGAATGGATGAACAAGTTGATGACTTGTATTTTTTGTTCCAAGCCCCGCTGAATCATAATTTATGGATACAACGAAATTACCATATTTAATGATTTTTAATTTTACGCTTGAGAACGAATGTATTCGATTACACTCCTATATGCTACATGAGTTTCTCAAAATAATCAACATTAATATATTTTGTATGTATCAATTTTAGGAGATATACATCTGCATTTGCCTTTAATGTAGCAAGTTCGGAAAACTCTCTTTTATTTATAGATTGGATGAAATATTATCTAAACATTGACTCTGAACTCTACAAAGAAATTGAATATTTAATCGTCAGTTTATTTTTGACAGTCGAAAGAAACTCATTGTGATTTCGTATACAAAGTTCTATAAAACGTGTACAGCGAGAATTCTCAGTATATCTCAATAAGAAGAATTTAGTATTAGAGCACCTGGCTAGATTCAAGTTTTAGTAGATTCGATTAAACATAATGAAAAACAACACTTTCCAGCATTAAATCAATCGGAAACTAACTATTTCGGAATTTACAATGGAAAAATTTCCGCTTCATATGTATTTCAGTATTTGCTTGTGTTGTATAGATACGCAACAGAGCATGGGAGAATTATTTTTCTTGATTATAAAATAAATCTACCATTTTTCTACCATCATGAACTGAAAACGAAATGCGAGATTCATACTAATCGTATATAGGGACAAGCATTTCCTTCACTAAAAACGTTTTTTAAGTTCGTCAATCAGATGAATACCACTTTTATTTGTAGCATCTATTTATATGACAATATATTTTCGAATCAAATCATAGCAATACAATTTACTGACTGGTATATTTAATTTCCATGATGTTAACGATTTTGTATATTCTTCAAGAATATCGAATGTCAATGGATTGGGACATGTATCTTGTTTAGTAGTTGTATGTGATGTGGAACAAAATTGAGAAGTTGTGGAACATCGTTTAAAAGTTTATTTTGAAATTTATTTACATATATTTCTTATAATTAGGGTTCATTATGATACTTACTTGATAAAGATGACGATGATGATGTTAGTTAAAACGACTTGATTGGTCATTAACTGCATATTTTTATGTTAGGGGAATCGAAAATTTGTGTACAACTTCTTCCATGCCGTCCCAGGTCGATTAAAACGAACACCGTTACGGCGTCGTTTACGGTAGTGAACGACAAGGATTCGGTGTAATTACGATAGTTTACGATGAAAATACGGCTCGTTACGGCGCCGTATTACCCCGTTTTAACAGGGGCAGTAATACGGATGTATTTTTCCGTACCGTATACGGGGATGTAAACGGCCGCTAACGAAGTATTACAGTGGCCGTTCACGGATAGTATTCTTTGTTGTGTAAGGCAGTAATCGAGCCGTTTCCCTGCAGTTTTTTTGAGACCTCGCTCCACGTTTTATACAACGGAGAAAAAATTTTTAAAATCAAATTTCAATTTATTTAACAAAATGAAAATAAAAGAAATCACAATAAAAAAAGGTTTCCAGTAAAAATAAAATACATGAAAGATTAAAAAAATTACATAAATAAAAAGTTTGAAAAAGTAAAATAAAAATTAGAATGAAAATAAAAATAAAATCTAAAATTAGATAAAAATTTTAAATTTATTAAAAATCGAAATCAAATTAAATCTTAAATTAGATGAAAATTAAGTAAAGTAAAAGAATAAATTTTAAATCAAATAATATAAATAAATTTTAGTTATTCTGACTAGACTTCAGGCCCTCTTATAATCTAAACGAAAATGAAATGTACAAAGAAAAGAAAGTATTTCTAATTGAATGAAATCACATACATACAGTGATTGGTGTAATTCGTGCGCATATTACACAGTAGGAGAGAGGGCGCTGTGATTCACGCGAAGGAGAACGAAATAAAATTAAAACACAATAATAGGTACAGTTCGAACGAGAACTAAGAAAAAAAAGTTAGCATCCTTGTAAAATGTTTTCTCACATGGTCTGGCATCATACGGAAAATACGATTGCAATACGGGGGTTTGCGATGGCCGTTACTCTATCGTTTGCAATGGTCCGTAAACGACCATCCTAAATACTGCCGTATTTGCCCGTGATACTCTCGTATACGATGATTTGTAAACGATCGTCCGCCACGACCATCGCATTTCACCGTAATTGTGTCGTTTACGACCGTTTACGGATCGTTCTGATTGACCTGGGGTAGAATGATTTCCTTCAAAATGAAGGAAACATTGCACAGCTTGTTTCATTTACTTATTCAAAGACCAATATCGTTAGATTTTTTATATTAAATGTCCACTTGAAAAGTAGAACATAAAATACAAGATTTTGTCTGTTTGATGATTTTTCAATGATAGTTTATACAATTCACGATATAAGTATGTGTAATTATATTTTTGGCGCATAAAATATTGAAAATATGAATATCTACGTTAAATTAAAGAAAACGTTAATTTAACCTAACAATACTAACCATAATGATGCAACTGTTAAGATATGATCCACGAGAAAATCGAACATTTTTCCATAGGACAATACTCTTGAAAAACCTTACCCCTCTATTTCATGATTGAAAATGAAACAGCAAAGTGAGAAACCTATAAACTCAATATTTTAGCTCATTCTGAATGACCGATAAAAATTTATGAAGCTTATTTACACTGAATGCACCCTCAAGACGCTTTAAAAATCTAATTTCTATTTCTTTTTCAAAATTTTGCACATCAGTATTTGCTCATTTTTTCTATAATGCAGTATCGCAATCTTTTCGGGTAATGTACCATTTGATAGAGCAAAATTCGCTCTACAAAACTGCTTAAGTTACTATCTCATAAACTTTCATTATATAGGTACATCAGTTCCAAAAATAAGTCGATCGTACTGCTTTTCCACGTTTTTCTATCGTACTCTTTTGTATTGTAAGGTGTGCTTCTCTTCTATTCCTCGTCACATCAGAGGTTTCTTTACTGATTTTGATAGAGCGAAGAGGGAATGCACATGACAACTGCAAATTTTCTTTCAATTAAGACTTCAATTTATGTATATTTTTCAGTGTTGAAAAATGCATCAGACAGGCTAATAAATATTTTTGAAACTTATCCATGTCGGGAGATTATCTATTAGTTTAGAATGTATCCCATACAGTAAATACTTCCCAACAACAGTCATTTCACATAACCCGCAAGTAAACATGCAACTTAGTTCAAGATATATTGTAGAGGAAAGAATTATCGGGCAACTCATTTTCGAAAAATATAACTTCTTGAGTCAGTATCTCCTAAATGGCTTGATCCATTGAGTTAAAATGTTTTGTAAATATATAACTCAATGAGCTGTGCTCAGAAATTAAGTTTCAGCTTACAAATATAAGTCCTTCATGTTTCACGATCATTCAAAATTGTAAAAGAATTCACATTTTTGATAATTTTGGTATTTCATAGCTCATGATTGAAATTAGATGGGATTTCTAAATTATCACTAAAAGTTGCAGCACTACAGACCCTTCTTTTCGACCAGTAGAATTCTCTCAAAAATGGATCTTTTGTGGAAAATCTTGATTTTCAAACTAGGTTTTCCACCAATCCATACGGTAGATTGATGACCGAGTTACTAAACGAGGAAGCAATATGCATAGTTTTGAGTGATCGTAGTGGAATGAACATGTAGCCTATGAGAACAACCTGCTCCATAGGACATCGATAGTTGCTTCAAGGTGACCGTATAATTCTTCATGAAAATTTTATGATACAGCTTGTGACATAATATAAATTGGCGGCGCTTGTTTTCCTTTTGACGGAGAGCACGATGATCGTTATGTTCTACTTACGGATCTAAGTGGAAATGAAATCTGAAATAATCTTTCTACTGAAAGGACGGTCATAAACTGAGCTGAATTATGTTCGGCCATTCACACAGAACGAATAAATCTTTCTTTGAGATTTCATGAAAACTAGCCTTTAAAAACCTAAAACTATCCATTAGACCCCTACTATTCCCATACAGCTTCAGGCCAATAGGATTTCGAAGGTGCCGATTTTAGACAATAACATGTGGTCTTTCGGAAGTGTTGAATAGAAGTGATTGAGATTTGTGATGATGATATCAGACGTGTGCACGTATTCTGGTTCTATCAGTTATCTGAAGAGGTAGATTTTGTAACCATGGTTTGGTTTTTACTCTAGATAGCTCTTGATGTACATGTATTTCCGGTTGTCAGGGCTGTTCTCTAAGATGAGGTATTGTTAAGGATCATTTTTTTTCGATTTAGTTTTCTCGCTCACACTGCCCATGGTGTTTGAGCGGCTAATGTTTCAGTATTGTGATAGACTTATTTGGACGCAAGTTCTTTTCCCCTTCTGGATTTCAATGGTGAGTTTTTCTATTATGGGTGGTGTAGCGTGACCCAGTGAGCAATAATGATTTTATCCGCATGATGATTTTATGTATGATCTATTTCCCTCAGTGGCTATATAGTGAATAACTCTAGAATTGAATCTACAGAAGTTTTTGACATCTCTGACGTTTCTCATTCAGGCGTATATGGTTTGAAGTTTTATGATGTATCGTTAGAAAAACAGTTAAAAATCAATACAAATCAAAAATGGTAATTTCAAAATAGTTTGGTAGCTAGACGGTTTAGTGTATCATGAAGTAGTTTTACGCGAGATAATGAATCGTCAACCGATGGGATTTCAATAGGACCAGGTAGCATGACGCGATGCATAATTATTTTCATGAGTGTTTTTGACGTTGAATTTGATGTATTGTCCTACTCTATGATTTAATTAACGGAAGACCTTTACGCCTGATCGACATTTCCGTTGTTCTTTTGATGAGTTTGCTGCTACTGGGTTATTCTTTGGTAAGAAGCTCCTTGATATCAAAGAGATATGTTTGTTCACTAATGGATATATGAGCGATGTTAGTTTGAATTTTAACCAGTTTCAAGTCTGATTTGACATTGGAAAATTCCACTAATGTGTATTTTGATAGTGTTATAAACTTGATATTCGTTGGGAAATTCTTTTCATGGAATTGTACGACTACTGAAGATTGTTTGTGTGCAAGTTGACGAAACATTTCAAGTATACCATTGGAGAGCTCAAGCTGGGTGTGAATTTGGTCGTCGATCGGTGCTTGTATTTAGTTGCTCCACTCATCCGAACACACTGTTATCATGCAAAAAATCTAAAAATCAATACTTTATTCTGTTTTGTGTTACTATCACTTGTATTTTACTAAAGCGTAAGTTAAATTTAAGACTTAAAACCGGATCTTTATTTGGTTTTTGATTTAGATATTTCAAATTAAACTTATCAAATCTCTCATTATATTTCAACATTTACTTAAAAGCACTGTGTCATGCTGATGGATACATGCCTAGATACCGAAATATGTGTTAGCTGTCGTTCGTTTTGTGGTTTCAATTTGTGTTCTGGTTTGCATGAACTCTGCAACCTTTTCAACAGTTTCCGATATGATTTCGCTAGTAAGAATTTACCCACTGTTTTTCTTGGTTTGGCAGACTTCGAAAACTGATGTTCAGAAACTTTTTAACTGTTTTGCATGGTAACAAGATCGGAGTCTCTAAAGTTATTCCAGTAGACAGATTTTGATGGAAGGAACATACAGAGTTAGACACAAATATATAACAATATAGGTGTAAGGATAACAGATTGACAACTTCAATTCGATTTTCTGTAAAACCACTCCAACTCTAAATAGATTCGTTTTCTTGAAATTCCACACTGAATCCAATTTAATTGTGTAAATTTTTCACAGGAAACAGTTCAGCAGAATGTGTCTGATATATCGATTACGTTAACAGATGCTGAATAACGAATCGGATTACTAATCTTTTTCAAAATTACTGTATTTCTATCTATTACCCCTCTGTGCCTTTCTTGGTGATTTACTTTCCTTCATCTATGTATTCCTTAGATACGTCATAAATACTATACGCATGCATACCTGTTTACACAATCGACTCTTTTATTTTCATTATCGATGCAATGAGTAGGAGTTGAACGGTATAGTTAAAAAGCCGTCAACTCCAACTCCAGTCCAACTCTGTTGGAAAAACCATGAACTCCGAAGGTACAGTTACCTATCTCTGGCAGGGATATAGACCCAGGTCGAGAAGTACAGGTGGGTTCCTTCAAAAAAACACTGGAACACGGGAGCAGTATTCCGCCCAGGAAATTTTCGGCCTTTTCTGGTTAATTCCAAAAACTTCCTGTTCTTTTCTGCTGAAGCCGATCGGAATACTGCTCCTATGTTCTCCTGCCAGTCCCTGTGGTATCTGGTAGCCGGAACGATCGTCCTGGGGCTAGAAAGTATTAGTGAAAGGAATATATGCATTACAGTTAAGATTTAAGAATATGACTGGATTGCAACTTCTTGGTACCGTTGAGATTTTAGTTATATTTAGCTAATCAATTTTGTTTCCTTTCACCGATTTCGGTGTGCCAATGCCACATCAAATTTCAGTTTTTCAGCTCTTACTATTCCTGAGTTATGAGTGATGTACTGTGAAAAATTATATTTTACAGTCAAATTTACTAAATAATGAATTTTTGGAGCAGTCGAAGAAAATAAAAACAAATAATGAATAGTCAGTTTCATACAACGTCAAACGTGCTACTAATTTATATGTCTCGTTCTCTACCAGCTTTTCCTTTCTATATGGTCTTTCGTTCACGTCACTTTTATGTAGAAGGATACAGTTTTAATTTCATCCTAGGGCAAGCATATTGAAGGAGAACGATGGTATCCAAAAGATAAAGAAGTAACTTAGCAAACAGCTTCTAAAAAATTATTTTGTCTCAATGATTATTTCCTCTGTAAAATAACATCATCGTTTTCTATAAAATAGATTGTCACTCACTTTGTAGAAGGACATTTTCAAAATGACTTCGTAAATAAATCGTGAATGGCTTGTTCATTTTCATTCACACTTTTACGGTTGATAGAGTTTCTGAAGTTGTACAATCAGTATTAATTTCAGTTTTCTATTTCTTTCTGGGCGGAAGGCAAGGGGAAACCACCGCTGTACACTCCCAAGCACAACATGATAAACGTCAATATTTCCAATCAAGATAACAGCGTGAAGGGGGTTCTCAAAGAGAACAACTCGCTC
>OENT01003660.1:0-11148 GCA_900239685.1 Rotaria macrura | reverse complement strand
TTAGCTGACTTTTTAGGGTTGTATGCTAGATAATGAATTGAACTGAAACAGTTTAGTAAAAGGAAAATCTAATTCTCTTTGAGTACATTTACGTATGATTCTTAGAAGAAAACAGTCTTCAATCGTTTATAGTGATGAATGATCTCTATAAATTCAAGATTGTGTATATTGGTGATAATTTTTTATGTGAATCCTAAGATACACAAAAACTTACTGATAAAATATCAATGAGAATACTATCCTGTTTGAATATAGTAATCCGCTGGAGAAGCAAAGTCCTCGTTCAATAAAAATGTAATGAAAATAAGGGTAACGCAAATTTTTTGATTTCTTCTCAATTTGTATACCGTAACTTCTTGTGAAACTAGTAGCATCATCATTGATAAAAAAAACAAGCATACTTCTCTACGAGGTAGCTACATGTGTTTGTAATGTTGACGTTCCAATCTTGGAAAGCGCTATGAATCAGAATACGTTCTATGTATGATGCAATTATGCTATGTGTTCATTAAGGATACTGACATTTACTGCAATTATGTACAATAAGAAAAAAGAACCGGTGAATAAAAAAACATATCTCGACCTTTCAAAAAAAGGGAAATAGAGACAATGATGAAGAAAGAACATAGAATTTTCGACACTCACCCACCAAGAACGGAACCCCTACGTTTCTTCCCCTTACATTTCATCCCCTTACAGTTCATCCCTTACATTTCGTCCCAGTTACATTTCGTCCCAATTACATTTCGTCCCTTTACATTTGCGTCCCCTTACACCTCGTCCCAGTTGCATAGGTGATGATTTGACACGAAACAATCTGTGTAGTTATTTAGAAATAGTTATTGTGTAAATACTAAGTTTTGTGAATAGTGAATCATCGTGTTTTGAGAAGCCAATGAAGAATGGGCGATGTTCAAACTCCGTTATAAATATGTATCAATATTAATTTTCTATTCATTATTTGATAACGTGCATCAGTATTTTTTATGCAATGATTATCAATGATTCTAATGCTGAAGGTTATCAGTTACTAAACTACTTCGAGAGAGTTTGGGTAGAACCAAAAAGAGGAAGAGGTATGTGGCTATTTGAATATTTCTTTCATGGATCTAATTCAGTATAGCGTTAACTTAGGTAGCCGTTTTGGTAAGCCAAAGCTTCGTTTGCAGCTATGGAATATCTATGAACGAGTTATACACGACCTACCAAGATCAAATAATGTGATCGAAGGATGGTACCATGCTTTCAACAATTGTCTCTCCGTCAAACAGCCTTCTATTACTAAACTTACTAAATGTACGTATTATACGTGAACAGTCTCGATTCCAGATCTATATAGAACGAATTCGTGCTGATGAACCACCAAAGAAAAAGAAAAAACTTACGAAAATCTTGATGCACGACTGAAAAGAATTATACTGCCTTATGATGTGAACAATATTGAGGAATATTTAACTCGTATCGCTATGAACTTGAAAATAAGCGCTTGAATTTAGTATAATAAAATTTCTTTATATTTTCTCTAATAATAATTAATACTCATGACTTGGGACGAAATGTAACTGGGACGAAATGCAAGGGGACGAAATGAGTAGTCACCCAAAGAACATGATTGAATTTGGAATACAACAAACAGACTATTGACATTTCTCGTTCGATTTGCGTGTTTTCGTTGTCATATACTACGGATGGAAATGATATGAGAGACAAGCAATAAAACTATATGAAAAATTGAATGAGACGAAAAGAAATCACTTTGAACTAGAGAAAATATCATCATTGTCGACTTTAATCTGTTATCGAACAAAACTATTCTTTGGATGATTATAATCTCATTGTAGATCATTTTCTTTTTTTTCCAGATATATCCAATGCGTTATCTGCCTGATGTAAAAAGACACTTGCTCAACAAAGATTCGTAGTGTATGTAAGTACCTAAATGCAAGATGAGACAAGGTTCATCAAATTATCACCTGAAAGAGAAGTGTTTTTCATTCAAATAATGTTTTCTGGAATTTCAACGACTCGTATTTGGAATCGACAAATAGCAACAATGAAGGCCAGTTACTAATTAAATCTTTTGACGATTCTTGTTTTCGTATTCAATACCGAATAACATCAACGAAAGTCAAGTTGAAGAGAAACAATTATGACTACGAATCTTTTTCATTATTACTCGTTCAAGTTCAAACAGAGATATTCAACTCTTAATAAAAATGATAAGCAAAAATTTTATGCTAACGCTCGATTTGTTTGATGTATCGAAAACGTTTTAAAAGATTTTTGTACGCACAGTACAGAAGACCAATGAATACTTCTTGATTCATACGATAAAGAAAACACATAACTTCATTATCAAGAGGGACCCAATATTAAAGGTAGAACCGAATTATTTGACATGAAATTTAGTGGAATTCACATATGTTTTCAAAGAAAATAGTGAATGGAAGTTTAAGAGTAAGAATTTTGATGCTGCCCCCCCCCCCCGTTTACAGACAAAGTCATTGAGTCCAGATGCCCCCGTGGGGGTTCCAGGTGCCCCTCCCACAGGGATTTTCAGACGCTCCTCTCAGGGGATCCCAGATGCCCCCTCCCCAAACAGGAGGGTACCGATTTCCCCTCCCGTCATAAGAGGTTACTGAATCCCCTCCCCCCTCATTACATACCATAGAAACCAGCGTATGAATCCATTACAGGCATAACAGTCAGCATTTTATTATTGTGATACATCGCAACCTTATTTGCCGCTTCTTCCGATGTTTTAAACAAGAAAAATCTTAAATTAAGAAAAATGAACAACGAAAAAAGGAAACTAACGAGTGAATAGCAAAAATGAAAATGAAAAATAGGGCGCCTATCAGAGAAAGTCGATTTGAAAAAATTCGTCATTTTACATTTTCTGTGTTTTCTATTAGCATATGAAGCTATAGATATGTGAGTTTCATATTTTAGCCCCGACGGGCCTGCGCTAACAAGCTTTTTATTGATTATTTAATACATTATTACATCAAACATTTTTAGGATCAAGCCAAAACTTCCATTTTAACATCACAGAATAATCCTGCTTTTCTAGTGCAGCAAAATCTAGTTCCGTACGTCTTCCTTGACTTTGTTGACATTTGACACAGAAACATTTATTTGGGTACATACTACCAAAGATTTGATCCCATATTTTAAAAAAGAAACCTGTGTGGTATGGCTTATTTTTGACTGAGATAGCATGATGTAAATAATGCTGAAACGAAGTATTTAGAATTGGATGATGCGCATCTGGATAGGAAAATTCATGACCCGAATGAACATAAACACCGTATCCATATAAAAAGATTGCAAACTACAATGAAGAAAAGAGAGGTGCACACATAAAATCCTTTTCATCATGAAAATTTTGTCAATGTTTAGTTTTCGTATGCGTAGAATAAATATTCTATGAGGGTTTTGATAGGGTTCGATTTTTTTGCCAATGGCAGATAATCATCGATGAGTTTCGGAAGTTTTAGCTGTATTCGAACTGTACACATGGCTCTCACCTGAAAAAATAGAAGATCCATGTTGAGTGGCATCATCACCGGTAGAAAGAGTAGTGGCGATGCTCGCACCAATTGATCTAAGTAATCGTCAGCGATAACAGCAAATGGCGTTGGATTGAAAAATTGATGATGAAATTTATGTACGTTCCATAATTTTTCTAATGTATGCCCCAATCGATGATAAAAAAATTCGAAAAAATCAGTCACTAACCAAATAACAAAAAAACTAAATAATAAATATCCCCAACCATAATGTCCAAGACCACAATAAACATCAAGTTTTCGTCTACCCATCAAATATAATGCCAACGATGGGCAAAACGTAGCCATAAGAAGACCTTTTAACATCATCTTTATTTCCATTCGAACAGTTTCCGGAGGTGGATATTTTGGATTTGATTTTTGTCGCCATTTTTCATAGCTTATTTTGACATAGTAATGATAGAAAACAACACCAGAGAGGAATAAGAGCATTGTGCCGCCTATCAAAGTAAGTATGAACCATGTCAGAATGAAATTGTTACCACACCAAACACTTATTTCACAAAGCATTGTGCCACAACAATGATTCAATTTTTGTCTATACCTGTTTTAATAAAATAGAGTAATAACGAAGTTAATGTTTTTAAAACAAACCAGATGTATTACTTGTTTATTGTCGAAAGTGAAAATTAGTTTTATATTTTAAAGCAAGTTACTTTTATCTATTGTCTTTAATGTACTTTGTCCTATCACTTTTTGTCTTACATTTTTCCCACATCGTATGATCTCTCAGTTCTTTTTCATTGGTGTATTTTAAGTTCTTGCGTTCGTTTCTGGAGATGCTGCGCAATTTCATCACAGTAATCGTACCATTCGACTCACACAATTATAATATCTGTGTTTGTTTCATCCACAGGAAGAATAGTTGTTATCTGTTACATTCTAATTACTCTAAAACAAAAATACGTGCTATCGAACATCAATCTAGGGCTGATGCCTGTCATTCTATATCTACAAAAAGGGTTTCGACCTCATTTTGAATCACTTCAATGACGAAAAAGCTGGACAGGGGTGTGCAGATGTCGTTCTATCCCCAACCAATGGTTTTATTCCTATTTCTTATTATTGAGAATAGAACCATTCATCTAAGATAAATAATATTGGCAGCGGATGATCCGCTGCAGATCTTTCGGAAGGTGAATACTGTCAAAATGGAATTTAAACATGGAGTGATAGTTCTATTCAAAAGCAGTCTAAACTATCCTAATCAAATAATTGTTGAATAAAATACGCGCATGAGTTCTTGTTTTTTCTATCTACGGATCACACAAAATGAAAAAGAAGAATAATGATATTTAGTCAGTGAAATTCAACGTTTCAGAAAGGCAGAACAACACATGAAATGTACTATATAATATCAACGGAATGCTCCTATCATTTGGTTCTATTTATTATCAATTTATGTATAACTCCGTAATATCTATCACAAACGAATTTCTGATTTGGATGAAAATACTTTGATTCATTTTCCCACACAGAACATCGAATTTATTGATTAATAGAGAGGAAATAAATGATAGGGACTTCCTAGTCTCTGAATATTTGTTCACCAACATAAGAAATGCGTCAATTAATAGTACTCGTGTTTGCACACGCCACATTGTGCAAGTGTAGTGATGCCGATTCATTCTAAAAAATCGTTGTTTCCCATTCCAATCAGGAATTATTATCAAGTTGTTTTTTTCGTGATTTAAACTACATACGAGATATCGAGTATATTGAAATCTATCTACAGAAAAATCAAAAGCTTCGTTTGAAGATACACAGAGATGCAACCCAGCTCTCTTCTCTTGCTTTAGATGCAGCAAATATCTTCTTGAATTGCAGCATTGATTTATTTTAATTGAAGGATTGAGTACATACAATAGTTTAAAATATCAACGATTCAATCAAATAATATTTAAGTATTATTGATTATACTTATTTTTTCAATAAGTTTTGGTAATAACTTACATTGAAAGTTATTGAGCAAACAATCAATGTCATCAACGGACTATCATTGAACTATAATAGTGTACTTGTAACGCCAGCCAAAATCGATCGCTTTTCTCAATTAGAAGATATTGTTCGTAAAAATCGTTTGCGTATTATGAATAGGAAAATCGCTTTTCTAGCAAACCATGCATATAGATCGTAAAGTGTAGAAAAAAATTTCAATTAGAGTTTGGTGCGGGGAGTAAAAGTGAACATCAACTTCAAAATTTGGCAAGGGACGGCAACGATGATTGTGCGGAGTTAATACTTTTGATGGGTAGAGTGTTATCATTTTAGTCTTAGGATTAAACATTTTTCTAAAAACATGCCTGTCTTGATAAGTTTTTGACTTGCAAATATAAATACTAATGCTTCAAGAAGTCAAAGCACAGATTTGTTTTTGAATGATTTTCGTAGGAAGAAGATAGAGACCTATGGCTTTCAGCATTTCATAGCGAAGATCCAAGAGCTTGTATTCCAAAGCAGAATATTATTTGAGAAAAGCTAAAAACTGGTTGCACTGCAGGTCTGTTTAATGTCACAGTAAATTCAATTAATCATCAATAAGTTTATTGATTTATTTCAATATTCAGAATTAACATAAAAAACGAATTTGAAACATACGTTTCGAATCTTTTCATGGTTTTATTTCATTCGAATATTCAGCCAAGTTGCCCTGAAGGTCAACTAAAAAATTCAAGTTCGCCCCACAATGCGGGTGTTACTTTTTATTCATTTGTCATTTTATCTACTACTAGTACTTTACAAGTTTAGCAACTCAATTAAGCTGACTAAGTGAATTATTATTTTGTTGGAAAACATTGATAATTTGCCGAGCACTTGGAAAAATTTTATGTAAACAGAGGACGAGTTCTTTACATGGGGAGCAAATGACACTACATCTTATCTTTATGTTTAATGAATAAGTTTTGAAATGGCCGAGAAAGTCCAGTAATAGTAAAGCATTGTAATCTTTAAGTTTCGATTGAAAAAATAAACACCTAGTTTCAACAGAAAACAACCTGACTCGCATCCACTACTACACAATTCGGCGAATGCGAACAATACTGACTGTTTTTTTAATCCTATTCTAGCTGAATGAAAGCGGCTGAGTATCGCCAATTTGTGTTGACCCACATTGATAGAGTCTTTTGTTTCGCATTTTCTTAACATCAGTCTATCGACTCGAACTATTAACATTCATATGACAAATGCTTCTGTTAAAAGATCTCTACATAAGAAAAAATTTCATTCTATTAAAAATTATGCCAAACAGACAATTAGTGGAATCAGCTTTTGAATGAGAAGAGTTAGGCATGAGTTTAATGTTAAAATTTGAATAATGATCGAATGTTCTACTAAACGATGCCATTGCTTCAGATGATGTTCTCAATAGGAAAATTTATTTCTATTAGAAAATTAATATTTACGATTTGGAATTAATTAATAGTATTAGTGAATTTCCAAAAACGTATTCAAACAAAGAATAACCGCAAAAGTTCGTAGTTGAAGACATGCTGAAGTATTTCATCTACTCGAAATAACGATTGATGGAATAAAGATAGCAAGAATCACTAAACAGCAGCAAACGCAGCAAATTATGTAGTAACACTTCTTTGAACTTTTCGTGACTCGATCTGGTTGACGTACAACAGGTGCTGTATAGGTATAATTTATTGCAGGACGTTGTGGCTGAGAAATAGCAGTTAGTGTTGCTTTGAGACGGCGTATCGGGCCCCGATAATTCTTTTCCATCCATTCCTTCTTGTATGTCATGATTTTGTTCACTTGTCTCGTTCTACCAGCAATCAAGATTGAATCGGCAGCTAGCAATTGATCCCGAACTTGATTTATTTTGTAGAATTCATTGCTGTACTGAATACATAATTCTTCAGAATGGAAGAACACACGATCTTCGAATACATCTGGACTAAACACCTCGCACAGAGCGACTAATGCTCGCTTCTCCTCAAAAGATAAATGTGCATAATTTGCATAGTTAGTGAGACGTTGAACATCAGCATCGTCATTGCAGTCAATCGTGGTGCACACGCAATTCAAATAATACATAAGACGCGCTACATCATTGTCAGGTACGGTTGCTGATACGGTGGTCCGCTCAACATCCACTTGATTTCGATGAAAATATGCTACTGCCATGCTCACCACTCAATAGTGCAATTGAAAAATATTCAATTTTTAATGACTTGTAGCAAACGATTACGTAATAGAATTATCCGTGATATTTATAATTGGAGTAGGAAGTACAGCTTGATATAAACTTTAACGAACATAATATTGATTTAAAGTTGACTGATAACAGGTAATAAGAATAATTTAGGTCTTTATTTTCATCTTATCTTGCAGCATGACTTTCATTTTTTATCACATAAATCTTTCCAAGTTAAAAGAGGCAACCATGGTGTCAATATTACAGACGATTTTGTTTTTCGCAATTGTTAGTATTTAGTCGAGATATGCATTTCACTAATCCCTAAAACCGGTGCGTTATGGATATCACGCAAAGAAGGGTTTTATATGCAACAGAACTAGCTTCAAACCAGGCAGGCCCATACCAACACCTACAAATATCACGCTGAGTTCCTCCTTTAAATAACCCTAGTATCGAACAATCATTAGATTTTTATTTGAAAAAAATGAGCAAAATAGCTCGCTATTTCAAAGAAAAAATAACTTCTCGTTTTAATTCTATGTTTTATAGTAGATTAATAGCGAAGGTGTGTTTGCTCACGTAGACGTGATTGTCGGTCTGGGTGCAGTCGAAATGAATAAACAAACTCATTCATATCTGATGATCAGTAAATTTGGAAAAAGAAAATCCTATAACCATGTTTAAATAAATATCATTAACAGAAAATATTAACCAATATTTTGACATTTGAAACATCGGCATAGGTCAATACATGACAAATCTCAGTGATAATATCACTCGAATTTAAAAGTCAACCGACCAATCCGAAACAAGATAAAGAAAAATACATCATTCTGAACTCCCTAAAAACAGAAAACCATGCATCATCGGAAGGACACTTAGTTTCCGAGAAAGTGGGGGTAGGTAGGTAGGTAAATAGATGAGTCATCGGAAGGACACTTAGTTTGGGAGGAAGTAGGGGTAGGTAGGTAGGTAAATAGATGAGTCATCGGAAGGACACTTACAGGGCAATCAAAACGGATATCCGTTACGGACCGTTGAGAGGGCGCAGTTATACGGACCGTAACATCATTAAAATAGGGCCGTATACGGCCCTATTTTTACAGTATACGATCCTTTATTACTGTGCCCAGAAATAGTAGCGTATACGGAGCCGTATACGGCCGTATTCTAGTGATGTTACGGTCCGTATAACTGCGTCCACTCAACGGTCCGTAACAGATATCCGTTTTGATTGACCTGGGAAGTGTCCTTCCGATGACTCATCTATTTGCCTACCCCTACTCCCTCCCAAACTAAGTGTTTTTTCCGATGACTCATGGTATTGTGTTAGATTGTCGTAGCGATAGATCGGTCGTTTTGTTATGGCGTGATTCTGATTGGTCGGTTGTCAATGATTTTCGAGTGATAATATCACTAAGATTTGTCATGCACTCCGTAAACCATCATTTAGTGGAGAGATCCTGCACCTAAGCAAAAATAGTACATCATTTTTGCGTTTACTATTGTCACAGATAAGTTTATATGAGCATTAAGAGATATAGTAACAAGCTTTGATGGAATTATTCTTCGAAATCTTAACCCGTAGTGCGATATCTCATATTACATTTCCAGCTAAGGAGGAAACAGCTGATTCTTCTTGACTCTCAATCCATTTTAAATCAAAAAATCAAAGCATTAAAAGAAATGATTAAATTTGATATCATTGTTGTTCGAAATATCAATCTGGAGAGGAACAGGTTAAATCCGATTTTCTTGATTTCTGACTTTTTACTTTTAAAATTTTTTTTGATTTAAATCAATTGATTTCAATCAGAAAAATCACGAAAAAGTCAGAAAAATCACGAAAAAGTTAGACAAATGACAGAAATCAAGAAAATCAGATTTAAACTGTCCCTCTCTAGATTGATATTTCGAGCAACAAGGATACCAAATTTCGTCATTTCAATCGAGTCGCTGATTTTTTGATTTAAAATCAAAAAAATCAGCTGTTTCCCCCTTGCACCAGATAGTACTTTAAATTTCAATTAACTAGATGTTATCTAAATTTCGCACTCGAAGAGCTATTTTGGATTAAGTTTTCTAGAGTTGTTCTTTGAATCTTTCAGAGAGCATCTCTAAAGACTGGATGCTAAAATAATTATTCGAAACTATGAAACGTTTTCTGTTCAAAAGAAGGATTTCAAAATTATCAAACCACGTGGCTCTTGAATGTTCACTACACGTTGATATTCTTCTGTTGATAGGCGGTCTCGTCGATAATTTTCTCTCTGGAAACAAGGTCGTTAAATACACGTGACGAAGAGACCAATCCCTGCTAATCCACCACTGATTAGGTTTCCTGCTTGATATGTTGAATGGTCAACATCACGATAAAAGAAAAAATGCAAAAATCTCTATAATGTCAAATACCTTAATTAATTGTTGTAATGAACGTATTCTATGTTTTAATTTAGGTTTGTCCTTTACGTTCAAATAATACAAAAGACACTCACCACTCCTCTTCATTGAGAATCCGTAAATGAACTCAAGTTCTCCCCGGTGATTTTATCGCACCTGTGATTTGAGACATTGCTATAAAGCAGACGATTGCTACAGCTCGTTTTTTATGCCAACCTACGTTATTAGTTTGCCAAGATGGCAGTAATGATCTCACTTCGCATATATTAACAACAACCATATACAACCCAAAGCATCCTACCTCTTCACTGTTGTCTGTTAGCATTGTGAGAAAGATATAACAAAGAAAAGTACTAGATAGAAAACCAACCATATGGAATCTATATTCATAATAACGAAATCCACAGTTGCCGCCTAGTAAAAAATCAACAATAGTAGTATTAAATATCGACATTATCGTAAAATGGCCCAATGATTTTGAGAAACTGAAGTTGTCTACCAATGGTGGAAGAACTACCGGGAAAGATCGTAGAATGCCCCAACATCCAAAGGAAATCATACAATAACGGTGTATTTGATAGTCTATAAAACAGTATCACATTTGAAGCCAGTAGAGACGGCTCCTTAGCTGGAGTTTTCCGCTACCCATGCCCATACCTTCGCGTAGAATATTTGTCAGTATGCCTTTCTCAAATTTCTCAACTCTAAATGTTCTCTTATGGGTTCAAAGTATGATCTACTTCGTTAAAAATTATTGCAATGAACAGTTTCATGTAAGGTGCCAAAGAAAAAGTAAGTAACAATAATGAACAGAATAATCGGTAATCCGTTGAATAAAAATAGCCATCGCTAATTGTTCAAATAGCCAATGAAATCCATTTCAGTGGCAATAAACAACAAAAAAAGCGCTATCAACCTCAGGTTCTCTTTCATTTTATCCTTATTTTGATAATACATAGAAACATAACATCTGATTTGATTACTCACCAAGAGTTCCTCCGTAATACCACAGAGGTATGTAGCTGCAGA
>OENT01003659.1:0-11151 GCA_900239685.1 Rotaria macrura | reverse complement strand
ATCACAGACTAGCATTTTTATGTCGACTTCCTGTTACATATTGTATGGCCTAAAAATTTCCCCCTTAGTTACCTCATCATAAGTCAAAATGAAACAACTGGGTTTTGTTTTTACAAAATAGGAACGTTACAACCCCCTTCCGGGTTTACAGTTTTAGTGTGATCGTCGGATTATCATTGTACCTGTCCCTTGTAGAAATATGAATCTTTACACTGTTCAGCGAGACTCACAACTGCATCCTCTGTGGTCTTATTTGTTATGATCTGCGTTTATTTTTGCTATATTTACTTCAACATTATGATATGAAAGATATAAATTAATTTATAATGAGTGGAAATAATTGCTCTCGATAACTAATCAATATAAGAAGATAGAGTATGTACAGATTCTAGAATTTGTTTTGGTCTTTATACCGCACATCTCTAGCAGTGATCAACGCTCGAACGGTGTCTACTCGGAATTCGTAGTAGTATTACCTTGGCGTTTTGCTGTAATTTTGACGAAATCATGGGCATCTCTGACAAGAGCATTACTGTGATGATCATTGGTTCAACAATTCCGTCGTCACATATGTGAGGAATTTCAACATCAAAAATCAAACGTTTACTACAGTAGTTTACTAAGAAATAGAAAAAAAGACGAATCACAAACAATATCTTCATTTTGAGTAAATGTGTTAATACAAAATCGATCCTGTGTATCAAAATCAAAAGAGAAGTGCTAAAATCACACATCATATTTGTATCTGTACATTGAATGATATTCAAACAGTAAGAGATAGTGAAAAATAACGTTTGAAAAACAGAATAACTTTATTTTCATATTAAATGAAAGACAATTTAATATTCAACAATTATTAGTCAAACATCATGAAAAAAATCTTGTTCCGAATGGATATAAAGTTGTTTACAGGTATGGTTTAGTAATAATGATAAGTGTAGCGTAATATTGATCATCAGATATGAGACCTGCAAGCAATAGTGAATTTAATTTGAGGACTTGAGGAAGAAAATCATCTTTCTTGATCTGAAAAACACAATACATAGTTATAATATAAAATGATTTATCGGATACTCACATGTTTTTCAGCCATTGAGCTTCGATCGTTTATTTTTAGTTAGTTGAGTACTTGATCAGTGGATTATCGACGATAAGAATGATGAGTGAACTGATAAGCGACGTTACTTATATAGGGAAAGATTGACTGTTATTCATGTTCATTGTTTATGGAGAGAAAGAGAATAATGAAATAGTCAATTAATGACATATGATCGTCAGACGAGAGAAATGAGTAATGATGAGATGCTCCAATGAAAAAGAAAATCAATTTTTCTTTCTTTTGGCTCATTTTATCATTTGAAGCACAAAAATATTCGAATTCAAAATAATATCTTTTTTTTTTCTTTTGTAGAATTAACTTTCGAAGATATCGATTTGATTCTCGAGAAAACATGAACATACGTTCTTTATGTTCATCAGATTGTGCGAGAGAATAGAATATGATATTTTTAATAAATTTCACGAAAACTCAGTATTTGGAAATAGCATTTATGTGATTTTCTTTATTCATGGGTATCGTTGAACTTATGCATTGATTTTATTTGTAAGATTTTTTTGATTTAGCTCTATCGGTTATTGTTCAAATGGGTTCCATCTATTTATATATTTAGGTGACAATGAAATACAAAAGTTCAATTAGAACATTGTACTAATGGGACCATCATGTATAAGTGTCAATGTTTTATTCATTACTTGAGCATCAATATTTCTTTCTAATGCAAATGTTGAACATCATTCAAGTAAACTCAAATAATGTTCAGCGAATGATACGAACTCTTCAGCCCAATTCCGCACGGAAAACAAACGTTTAAAATCCATTATGATTTTCAAAAAAAATACTTATTCACAATTCAGCATTGAAGAAAGTACGGTTGGTGTAAGCTTACCATGTCGTAAGTTGATTGTTGTTCGATAACGATCAATTAAAAGGAATCGTAAACATGAGTTCATACGATGACGCAGCAAAAAAGTTAAAACGAAAAAATATGAACGAACTTACGCTAGTACCTAAATCGAGAAATAAAAGCTATTTCTATAAATCCCAATTAAAGATAGGGATCGCATTGGTGGATTGTCTACTAACTCTAAATAATGACCATTAATGGCTTAGGTAAGTCCAAAGTCAATTATAGACCTGTATAGCGAAAAATATTCTACCAAATCATGATCATGCTTTCATAAGATCTACGCAAAATATAAGGCGTAAAAGAAACTTCACGAACGCCAATGGGGATGTATATCAAACATCCAAGATTCGTCTACTTGCTGCGTCATTTTTGCTAAATTAATGGAGTCTTTATAACGATATCTCTCGATTTTGTGGCAGATATTTTTAGCGTAGTTTGTAATTATGCAATAACATATATTCACCTATTCGAGAAATCTTGTGCATGCAAATAAAATATGAGTTTACTAGTGCGCCTTGGTTGCGGGATGATACTTTAACTATCAAGAGTATAAACTCAATATTAGATAACAGTATTTGTTGGAAAACTCGTGTTCTACTCTTGGAAACATAATCAATTTTTCATATGGCATTTATTGAGATTCTCCAATTGTTGGTCTTATTTGATCTACTACTTAGCAAATATCTTGCAGAAAGATCTATAGTAATAATAGTCACATAGAAAGATAAAACTCAAACACCAATCCAAAATATGAAGAAATGTAAGTAATATATGCTGCGGAGACAAAATTAGACAACTTTGTCTCGCGTAATAGTAAGGTCACATACAGCTTGATTACACAGTTTTTGATTAGTTTTTTAAACTATAATCACGAACGATTGATTATACTAAACCAAGGGAAACATCAAATGGTAAAACGTCTTGTTGGATAGATTTGTACCGATACAAGACTATAATTGAATGCCGATGATTATGTACTTAGATTTCTTGTTTAAGAATGTATTCCTTTTGATATTCTAGAGCCTTTAACTATTCTTCTTCATTCTCTTTCATTTTTTCATGAAAGTGAGTTAAGACAAATAAACTGATACTGACTACTGAGGGGAATTGATTAAATGCCTAAAAAGATTGCTTTTATGATAGATTCTAGGCAGAGTGGGGCGATGGGAAGTCAGATTTTGGCTGGCTCGTTGATCTCTGATAGACAGTGATGTATCGTTAATTTGAAGTGATTCGAAAACAAGGAACGGTTTAGTCTAAGTGCTTTAGTTGGATATTGACCACCGAACGTTAAACAATTCTCAACTTGGATAGACTGACGCAACCTTTCTTTAGAAATTTGTTTTGATAAGTGAGTTAAAACAAAGTTTAGCGTCCGAAATGCGGCATCATTGCGATTTGATAGGAATCCTAGAGAGGGATTTGAAGAGACAGTATTCCTCCGTGTTTACTGAAAGAACCATCTTAGGTTCTAAACTAATCGGGACCTCGAAAAGTCTCTATAGTATGTCGAATTTAGTTTGAAGACTACTCGAAGATATGATCCACTCAATAAGTAGGCTAATTCTGAAAATATAGTGTATGTATACATGTACATGGAATGTAAAATTGCTCAAGATATTTATTTTTCCAGTTCTTGTCAACAAGATTCCAAGTGTTACAATTTCATAATATATAGCAACGCATAATATGGTGGATGTAAGTCGATTTCTGATGAGGTTGCAGTATGTGAGTGTCCATGATCGCCACCTTCATTAGAAATCGTATGTCTATGTCGAAGATAATCTCCTCCATTGAGTGCTTTTGTGCTGAAGTATCGACCACTGGATGTCAGAGCTCGCGTATCTTTTATTCCCAGTATATCATAGTATATCGCCGTATTATCTTCAACACTTGTGGTGCCACCATGATTGTGACTAGGCATTTCAGATAAAGTCAAGACATGGTTCTTGATGCTAATTTCTGGCGTAACTTTTTCAGAGCCACCTGTGGTGCGATACGCATGTTCGGCATGGATACCTTGAAAACGAAAAAGAACAAGATCGAGCAAATGATATAAGAGAAAAAGAAACCTGAGCCAATAACAAACTTATCGCGCAAATCTGGGGTTCCGTGACTACCATCACAAACACTCCACCCGTCAGGAACTTTGTACGGATCGCCAGCCCTAAAAAATATAGTAAAGATATTGCCCCAAACTTGATAAGAAATCAATCACCGTACTCACCAAAGTAGAACGATTCCTTTCGGAAACGTGGTTGCATCCTGACCGTTGATGCTTACCCATAGTAGCTGCAATGATCTCATATCTCAAAGACCTATTACTTTTTAGGAGGAAACTTATTTGCTTACGTTTCCTATTGTGAACACCACAGTTAGTATGAGCTAAAAAATCACTCGACTTTTTCTAATTACTCTCTACATAAAAAGAAAGTTTCTACTTGAATGAACTTACCGTTTTCATATTTATAGATCTTCTTGTGATGAAAACAGGAAGTACTTTTTTTCTAAAATTCAAATATAACAGGCACGTATACGAACCATATGATATTGATATTTCTTTAATCGTATTGTATCAAGAATAAAAGTAAAAATTAAAAAAAAACGAAGTCTCAATAAATATTTTTTTCTCTTTTTCGTCCTGTCAAAACTTCCCTTCGTATTTTACAAAATTACGCTTTACTTCCTCCTACATGTCGTGCATATATTTATATTCTGAATTTTAAAGCAGCTCATACCCGTAGGTAAGTGCTTTCTTTCTATGAAACAATCACGACCTCAAGTATTGACAATTTTCCCCGAAATGCACCCCCTCCTCCTCGGAAAAAATAAAATAACCCCAGTCACGTTTTTAATTCCTCTCCTACTTTACTTGAGAGGCTCGCGATGAGAAGACTCGAGGTGCTCTGAGGGTGTGGACGGTGTGGGTATGACTGTTCTTCTTGAGAACGTGAACAACCACACTCACAATATAAACTAGAAAACTTCTCAGACAAATCTTATGGCACTAATATGACACCGATAGATGAAGTAGGGTATCGGTCATCTCTAATGAAAAGAACCCTCGCACGTAGAAAATGAAAGCCCACATTTTCTAGCTAGTTCGTTGGATTTTGCTTCGGATGTATCGGGCTTGTGGATCCTAAGGAACCAATTTCCTTAACCCACACCACCCTCTGAAACATACATTGAAGAAATTATTACAGCAATTCCACAAGTAAAACGAAAATTACATTATTCATTAGAATCACTAGCACAGTAGAAAAAAAGTCGAATTTACTCAGCTCGTTATTATAACTATTCGAAACGCTATTATACTTTGTTTTTCAATCCTCTTATACATAAATATAAGAGGGCAAGGGGAAAACAGCTGATTTCTGTGATTTTTCTGATTTTTTGATTTTTGTTCTGATTGTTTTGATTTAAATCAATTGATTTAAATCAGAAAACTCACAGAAATCAACAAAAAAACTCAAAAAAAAATCGGGAAAATCAGAAAAATCAAGAAAATAGGATTTAAAGTGTCCCTCTCTAGATTCATATTTGGAACAACAAGGATAACAAATTTTATCATTTCAATCAAGTCAATGATTTTTTTGATTTCTTGATTTTTTTGATTTAAAATTAATTTAAAACCAAAAAATCAGCTGTTTCCCTATTGATAAGAAGGCATACTCAATAAAAAAAATTAACTATTGTAGAAGGATTGGGAGTAGTTTTTATTTAAGATGATTGAAAAATGGCTTGTTTTTCAAATCAACAACATGATATAACAACGTGCTCTACTAAATTACTTTATGAGCTTCGCATATTTCAAAAATGATTTCTCATTATTCCTCTTTTAATGAAACTTAATTGTCTGATTCCAGAACAGGATTGGACATATAAAAGTCTCGGTATAGCCAAAACGTGCAAAATATTTAACGTGAACTTATTCAAGAGTCTCCTATTTGTGCACAACGTTTCATTCGTGATATGGTGTCGGGAGAATGACGATCTTTCGTACCCCATCTGTATCATAATATCATCGATTATTATCCTTCACTTATTTCAAAATCCAATGATGTACAACCTTAGTTGGTTGCATGTTTCAATGAAACAAGATCGAATTATTCGTCTCATCCAGGCCATTTCGTCTGTCTTCCATGCTGAAGAATATTAGAGAAATCGAAACATGTGAGAATGAAATAAATAAATTGGGAAACTTCATCATAATATCAACACATTCTCTTCTTTTCTAAAAGCAACTGTTAATAGTAAGACTTAATCATATGCAACAATGCCACGTTTGCATATATGGGTGTGGGTCTGATTGTTGGCGTGGACACGGGCTACGAAAGAGATAATTTTAAAAAAGACACTCCCGAATGAAAGATCATCATTTCAATATCACAGAAAGTAAATCAAGCCTTTAATAGAGATTGACAAAAGCATCTTTCCACGAATAAGTAATCATGCGTAATGCATACGTATCGGAACTCACAGCAAGAAATACTCTCTGAAAAAGGAGCTTTGCAGAATCTTTTAAGGTCCTGTCTTTTATCCGATTGCAGAACCCCCTAAAAATGGTTCTGCAAGAGAAAAAAAGAGTTTAGGTACCCTCTGGAACATCTTTTTTTCTTGTACAGAACTATATTTTGTGGGTTCTGAAATCGGGTAAAAGACAGAGCCTTAAAAAGTTCTAAAAAACTCCTCTTTTTTTAGAGAGCAGAGATCATCCGAATATTTCTATTCAGTCCTGCCCATTATCTATCTATAAACTGAACCTGTTCTCGGAATCAGTAGATTTTTGTAAATAAATAAATTTCTCACTCGTTTTCTCCTATACTTCAGAAACGCTAAGAAAAATGACTTATCATATAACTCTGATGGGAAAAATGATTCAGTTCATTTCAAGTATATGAATATTTATTAGGTCAAGAAAAAATTGTGACTGTTATTCACAAATTTAAAATCATTCCTCTTCCTTCACTCAATAGAAAAAATGTACTCTTACAGATTCATATTTTTTGAGGAAAACGAAGTAAATCAAATACAGAAACCAGATGTCACTGAAGCACCATCAACACTCACACCCCAAGACACATCGAATGACATGTGTTCCATGAGTGGCACATGTTGGGAAGTAAATATATGAGTGATGCATGGGATACGTGATGGTAACCGAACTGGCTTGATAGAAACTAGCGCTAGCGGAGTGACTATATTTGGACAAATTATACATCAATCGACAGAACTAATTCAAATTCATTTAAAAACTGAAAGTTTAATGGGATATTATACTTTTGTTGTCTTGTATATAAATGGTTTTGGAGAACGTGAATCCAGAGGTTTTAGTCAGTGAGGATGACATACATATCATACGATAGAGGTCGTCAAGATGAATCGGGTTCGAATGTGGCACAAGTTATTGAACGAATAGTTACTGAATTTATATCATAGACTTGTATTGTTTTAGGATTCCGGAGTTCGAGGGTCTCCTGAGTTAATTTAATTGGCGTTTTATTGATACCATGAGATGCAGGATATTGAGATCCGTTGAATGATACAAATCTGAGAACCGGCACAATGCCTGACTCGAATTATTTCAGGGAATCTTAGATTTTATCATTTTCAAGTGTGGTTCAAAATTATAGTTTTCTTTACTTTTCGTTGGTTTTGATGTTGACTTAAGTTGGTTGAACTCTATCTGACACATGACAAATGACACGTGGCCACAGCTGAATAGGTGAATCTATAAAATGAACACGACTCAGGTGCTACTTCCCTTATGTTCAATGTTTTGCCTTCAAAATTGGATTGAAGAATGCTGTACTAGACTACATGATACCGTGCAATTATTAAACTTGTCACTTTGGATGCAACAGAGATTCACATTTATTTATACATCAAGACCAACGACCCTCAGAAATTCACAAGTTACATCCACTCAAAGTGTCTATCTTGGCATATGTAGATCATGACCACAACTCTATTCTGTGAAATAAAAATATTTCATCTAATTTTATGAAATCGGAGAAGAACAACATAAGATTTTCCTGTCATTATTTCTTGAGTGTCGGCGTCCTTGTGAAGTGTTGTTGTTCGTGTACACAAAAAAACATAAGCACGTTCAGACTCTACCTGATCCTAAGGGTAGGATAGGAGCACTCAGCACAATTCTTCTATTGATTGAAACCAATTACAAAGAGATGTTTTTAAAATTAAGATGCCGCTACTAGTAACAATTGATATCAATGAATGCATGTTTATCAGTTTTTATTTAGAATTTAATAAAACGTTGGTAAATATAAGTTTGTTCTTAAAGTATTTCTGAGACACAATGAATGATAATGCCTCATCACAAGCGAACGCAATTAATTCACAATCATCGCGAGTTCTACTTAATATCGAAGATCATCATGAGGCAGCAAAAGAAAAACTTTCAAAAATGGCTTATGATTATTATCGATCAGGTGCAGATGATGAGCTAACTTTACAAGATAATATAGTTGCTTATCAGCGTATTAAATTACCTCCAAGAGTACTTGTCGATGTTTCTCAGCATAGTACAAACCCAAATAGTTGTTCAGTTACCTTATTAAATGGTCGAACAACTTGTTCATTTCCTGTTTTAATTGCGCCAACAGCAATGCATCGATTAGCTGATGACGTTGGTGAATGTAGTACAGCACGTGCAGCTGTTCGTACTAATACAGTAATGATACTTGCTACACCATCGACAACACTTATAGAAGATGTTGCTCATGAGCATCAACAAGCATTAAAAGAATATCCAAAATCAACATCTCAATTGTGGTTTCAGCTATACATTCTTAAAGATCGTGAATATACCAAACAACTTGTCAATCGTGCTGAGAAAGCTGGTTTTCGTGCACTTGTTCTTACCGTTGATGCTTGTTGTTTTGGTAATCGTGAAGCCGATCACCGAAATGGATTTCGTCTACCTCATAATATGCAGTTAGAAAACTTATATGATGGCGGTTTAAAACATGGAAAAAATGATCATTCATCAGCCATAAGTGATTTTTCTGCAAGAAACATTGATACACTATTAACATGGGCTGATATAAATTGGCTTCGACAAATAAGTCGATTGCCTATTATTGTTAAAGGCATAATGGCTGCTGAAGATGCTAAATTAGCTGTTCAAGCAGATATTGATGGATTTGTTGTGTCAAATCATGGTGGACGACAGGTTGATACAGCATTTAGTACAATTGAAGTTTTACCTGAAATTGTTGCTGCTGTTCGTGGAATGCACAATAAGAAAAAGGTTGATATTTACATAGATGGTGGAGTTCGACGTGGAACAGATGTTCTTAAAGCAATATCTCTTGGAGCAGATGCTGTATTTATTGGTCGACCTGTTCTTTGGGGTCTTGCAGTGAATGGATGTCAGAGTGTAGTTGATGTAATCGAAATACTAAAACGTGAATTTAAGCTTGCAATGATGCTTTGTGGATGTACATCATTGCCTAATAATAACACTTCGTTATCCATTGTTGTGACGTCAAAGTCGAAACTCTGAAAGTAAAACATTTATTGAAAAGTATGCTATGCTTAGCGCAGTTTATTCCACACGAAAAAGAAGAAATCGATGAAAATAAATTTGACGATGTTACCAATGATTGGTTTTTTCTGCTGTTCTTCTTAATTGATTCAGTTACTACTCTCTTTTTATTTTCTTTCTCACCATTTATTCTTCCTTGATCAATATCTTAAAGAATTGATGAATAATACAAAAAAATGTCTTCTGTAGCAACATAATTAGATGCATAAGATGAAATTAGTATTCTAATACAATAAAAGAAAAGAAAAAATCTTAATTTAGTTGAGTATCTAGTGATATTCTATTGATCAGGTTTGCGAACTTGCCGATCTTACTGAGCATTATTTTTCATATTATCATGAATGTTTCGCATTGACGCGAGAAAATAAACAAAAATGACAACAATTATAAAAAACGTATTATGATGGTACACTAGGGTGTTTTACGTACATGAAAATTAAGAAAAACTAATTGTTTAAAAGTTTATGAAGAAAAGAATGTGATAAAATTTGAAAATAAGATCGATATAGCAGAAACTTAATACATAGACACTGTATATTTCATTTTGATTTGTTTTATTGATAATATGTCTCAATTGTTTGACAAGAAAATACGGTAGAGTGAAAAAATACTTCCGACAGTCGCTGAGTGATGCATATTGTCTTGATTATTGATTTTATGTCATGGGCGAACTTTTATGATTGATTACAAAGAAAAAATGTAACATAAGTATAAATAATTCGTTGACGAAAAAAATATTAAGGACTATGCGGCAATATAAGGGTATGAGTGAGATTCTGGTGGATGTGGATTTAAAGAAGATAAACACTTACACGAGCAGCTACTTCTACTCCCACGCCAACAGTCGCGTCTACACCCAGACTAACACAGATACTACCCCGCCCTCGTAACACCCACTATCGCACTCACCACACCCAAATCTACGTCGACCCTCAAACTCCAACCCACACTCACATCCTAGATTCTTTATCTCGAGTAGAACTTGACAATAAGCACTTCGAATATTGCTGAGTAAATCCACAGGATGCTAAACTTAAATTGAAAAACGTATTTTTCCATTTTTCCTCGAGTCAGTTAATTGGAAAATAGTTATAAGACACTTAGATATAACAAAGTGCGACCTTGAATACCGACATATGAATAATTCAGTTCGTTCTTCACTAAATGAACCTCAGTAAAATGCTGATAGCCACGGGTGGTTGCGGCCATTCTGACCGAATCTTCCTTACTAAGATCGTCTCCATCTGAGTGTGGATGTGAGGCTCATAAAGGGATCATATACAGCCTGACCCACAATCAAACACATAACTACACCAGCCCGTAACCACCACAGCAACACCATCATCATATCAAGCCAGATTCGTATGTCCTCGATGTTGAGCAATGTCACAGAAATCGAAATTTGCGAGAAGGAAATAAATCAACAGGGAGACTTTATCATAATATTAACACATTCTCTTCTTATCTTAAATCAAAAGTTAACAAAAAGACTTAATTCTATACAGCAATGCCTTGTTTGTAAATATGACTCATGTTACCGTTCGTTCACCTTTCAACAAACTCATTGCACAACATATTTCGTAGTATTGTTTATGATTAAGTAAAACGAAC